>JAECUM010040073.1:0-19851 GCA_016617855.1 Megalonaias nervosa | reverse complement strand
GGTCGTAGATCAGTTGGTAAAGCATTAGACTCGTAATCCAACGAGTAAAACATTGCGAAGAGGACGGCCACAAATCCATTGCAAAATGCGAAACAGCGATGTCGAGTGCACATTTAAATTCTAATTGATTCTCTTCAACGACATTTCTTTTCATTTTCCGTGCACATTTTTTAATTAAGCCAACATGCTAAATTAAGCTTTAATTTTGTTTTTTGTGCATTATAACCGTTGTACATTTGCTTTTCCAGACCAGCGCGAGTATAACTAAGTATGTACAGCCAATATTCATGAGGTTACATGTTTATATTGATCATGACTATCATATACAGTATAAACGT
Source organism: Megalonaias nervosa (assembly GCA_016617855.1). NCBI lineage: Eukaryota > Metazoa > Mollusca > Bivalvia > Unionida > Unionidae > Megalonaias > Megalonaias nervosa. The sequence goes on along the minus strand of JAECUM010040073.1, from coordinate 19,513 downwards.
ATTTCATACATAAAGTGATTTGTTTAGAGAATTCTAAGCACATTATGCGCAAAATAATAATAAATTGTTTTACATGTACATTTATCAACACATAAAACAAAAAGAATTATTTATGGTTGGAAAAGATTTACCAACATATAAACACCAAAAGAACCATATATGGTTCCGTACATTTACCAACATATGAACACCAAAAGGATCATATATGGTCGTGGTAGATTTACCAGCTTATGCTGCATCACATTATTGTACCATCTCCCATCCTAAAAAAACTGATGTAACACATCGTAGTGTAGTTACACCAGTAAAATATACAAAACTTCAAAATAATGTAAGTTGTACTCAAAATCTGTTTCAGCCATTAAACACAATTGTGTTGCTATTATATGAGGCATGTGTATATATATCCAAAGATGCATAAAGACAGACAGATAGAAATAAAACAAGTCATCTGAGTAACGTAAAATTAGAGTGATTATTGCTTAAGTTCCCGACTGGCACTCGTTCATACATTCAGAGCAAATCGAAAGGTGGGAAATAAATTATTTATATCTATATATTGATAGATAGTTGTTTGTTACTGTGATAAACTTTAGAATATACACGTGTGGTTCATATTCAATTTTAAATAGCACTGATAAGTTTCAATTCTAAAATTTTACTTGAATGTTATATGTGTCATAGACTATATTCCATTTCAGCACTGTGCAGCAGGTATACCATTCCAGCTCTTTCAAAGGAAAAAAAAAATAAATGCTTCAGCAAATTAAAAATGGTAACTCCAGACTGTGACAGTATGAAAGTTTCGTTAAGATGGAGAGGGTAGAATAATGCCGGTTTCAGATGGAAGTATACGTTATAGCAGACAACGGTAGACGCGGAAATTCCTGTGTACATCGGCCATTTTTGCAAATCATTGTGAGTACTTTTGTGCAAATTATCATGGGTATGACGGGTGTTCAACTTTTTTTGCAAAAGGTTTCATTGCTGTGGGAGTAAACTAGTAAAAGCCTAATCAGCCGTCAACATGTGAAGGATCCATCTTGCACAAGCCTTTCTGAGCTTCAAATAATTCTTCAATATATTATAAACAAATGACGAATTGCAAGTGACAGCAGAAATAAACTCCACTGTGTATCGAACAACTTCATCAATTGCCCTCCCCTTCCAGCTGCTTCTTGCCTCTCACCAATCGTAGACAGTAGTCTCCCAGAACTAGTTTACTTCATCTTTATCAATGAAACTCTTTGCCAAAAAGAAATCTAATACCTGTCACAACCACAATACTTTGCATAAAAATTACCCGTAATGCCTTGCAGACAAATACCCACAATGATTAAGTACTCCCTGGTATTCTGTAAACCAACCCCACCCCCAACAACAAAACAGAACAACAAAAAAAAAAATACAAACGTGGGAAAGAAAATGTCCAGAGACATTGTTCACAACTCTAAATGATAGTTTACAGGTATGTATACATGTCTGTCTGCATGTACATACATTTTTACGATTGTATCTCTGTATGTGTCTGCCTGTACGTAAATCTGTGAATGTTCACCCGTCCATTATAACGTACACACAAACACACACGGTCACACACACACTGTTTGCTCTTTCTAACAGCAGTCTACGTAATCTTATGATATAAACTTCCTGAAGAAAAGACTCCACACATTAACCATCCCCATATGGTTGTAACTGGTAGGAATGAGCATGAGAGCTCTAATAGCTCAAGTGGTAGAGCGCCTGTTAAGAGTTATGGATCCCGGGTTCGAGCCCTGTCTGGCGGTGCATTTTTCACTGCTACATTGACATAATAGATTACCACTGGAAATTTAAAAACAACTTTTCGACGGAAGAGCAAGCATGTTCATGTGGCTTACCTTTTCCTTTTAGAGCTTCTAAATATTGACACTGGAGACAAAGACGATATTACATGTGTGCGTGTTCAACATCACTAGAATCCTTTTATTATCATTATTATTATTATTGTTGTTGTTATTATTATTATTATTATTATTATTATTATTAAATCTCATTCATATCGACTGATAAAACTTGGAATAACTACAGTTGACGAATATCAAATCTAGTAAATGGATTACAGTAGGAGTTTAAATAATAGCAGTAGTAGTAAAAGTAGTGGTGTTCAAGAGGAAATAAAATTATCATACATACATACATACATACATACATACATGCATACATACATACATACATGCATACATAGATTTATCACATAGTAGGTACACTTTGCCTATAGTGTGTGCAGTTTCATAGTTTTGATATTACCACACGTTCAAATATCACTTTATGTGATTCTGATTGGTCCAAATAAGCACATGAAATTATTGTGCAGTATTCTCTTTACTGATTGGCTGCGATCGTGGGAAAAGATTTTTAACCCCGCCTTCTGGAGGTTTTTTATTTCATAGAACATTTTTGGCCGCCATTTTTTTATTCGAATCGCAAAATGAATTGGGGAAATATGGTCTCGTCTGTTTTAATATTGCAAGTTTACACCCACAGGGGTTTGTCATGTCATGTATAGCATATCATAACATGAAAAATGGCAACCCAACCCCCCACAACCACCAAAACGAGAACAATAACAACAAGTAAAACTACCGGTATTGCTCGGATGATAGCAAGGGTAGGGATGGGGATGGAGGGGCGGTATATTTGTAGCATGGAATCCACCCTATATGCAAGTTTGGTTTAAATGTGAACTTTCTGAAGTAAATAAACTCACCTTTGTTCACAGAAGAATGTAGATATAAACCGGTCTGCCCAGCTGACAGAACGTTATCCAACCACAACATATTTACGCGAAAATATGTGATGCAAATCCGACTCAAAAAGAGATTTGTTTACGTCTTCTGTACAGTCTAATGTTCCAAATCAAATACTGCAAATATCCAGTTACAAATACATTACAGTAAATATGTGTATTTCTGCATCCAGTGATCTTCTTTTCATAAAAATATCGCAACAATGTAATGTTTAGTTGTGATGTGGAATTTCAACGTAAACACTGGCACTGTGTTGTATCGGCCAACTCATACCGGTACTGTGCACCGTATCAAACTATGTGACATCACACGCATTGGACATTTTGTGTTGACAAATGTTTTGTCTTTTGTGAAATGTACTGTTTATTTGGATGGACGCTTACTCTTTGATTTATAGTTAGCAAAAATGTATAATATACTTTTACTGTTTCAACTTTGTTTGGGACTATTTTTTACGCACAACAAATGAAAGGTACAGCGTCTGTCAGAATGAATGAAATTATTCGTTCTTCTTCCTATCTAAATAATTTTTACTGAAACAAAACTATGTGATAAAAAGAATCTCAAATGGGTCAAGATTTACTATTAAATTTATGAAACTCGTTAAATAATGTCCAGCTTTTGCGAGCCTGGGCGAGCAAAAGCTGGACATTATTTAACGAGTTTCATAAATTCAATAATAAATCGTTACCCATTTGAGATCCTCTATACATACATACATACATACATACATACATACTGGTATATCTGTACCATAAGTCTACTCTTTACACAGCACTTCAAAGTGACGTATACATTCTACACGGGACTTTATTAATATATATCATATGGTAATACGTTTTCTCGAGTGTTGACAGTACCGAATGTCTGAATTTAAATTTAATGTGACTGAGCATGTGAAAAGTAGTGTTTTCTCTCGTTAACTTCTTTCACATCTTGCGCACATTCTGCATCAGTTCATTATATATATATATATATATATATATATATATATATATATATATATATATATATATATATATAGTATATATATATATATATATATATATATATATATATATATATATATATATATATATATATATATATAGTTTAACATTTGTCCATAATTGAGGGTTGTGGATAGAGGTTTGCATACCTAACTTTCGTCATGATTCATGATTGTACGGGGTAAACAAGATATTTACTGGAATTTGAGTTAAAGGCCTAATCTTGCTTATGATATAAGATGAATTATTTGTCTAAGTTATTCATTGGAATTACAAAGTGCTCATTGACTTTCGATTAGCACATTCTTTTGGAATTATTGAGAACTCATTCAAAGATATTCTGGATTGCATCAATGTGATACATTAGGACTTTCATGGCTATTGGTATATCCGGATATTGAATATTATTTGGTATATCAGGACATTCAAAATTATTCGAATTCGTTCGGAACATTCTATACTTTTGGACACATGACAGGACATTTAGAATTATTTGGGATTTAATTCACAATACTGTAAGTGTCTCTTAAAATTTCATCTTGTAACTTAGATAAATAGTTTGTTGATTTTACTAAATATGTTAGTTTCGCTTTTTTCTGTTATATATTTTAAGACAGAGTCGTAACACTATATATATATATATATATAGTAGCAGTATATATAGTATATATATATATATATATATATATATATATATATATATGTATATGTTATATATATATATATGTAACAATATAACACCAACACGTAGAATATATGAGTAGAATATATATGAGAGAGAGAGAGAGAGAGAGAGAGAGAGAGAGAGAGAGAGAGAGAGAGAACAACCTGTTAAGATGGATTTTATCAGTACATCTCGTTTACTAATTTGTGCTTTTTGCATTTAATTCATTTTCTTTGTTGTTTGTAATATTGTCTGTGATGAATCTCTTTCAAAGTGGAAATAAAGATAGGAAGACAGCCATAAACACATGCAGACACGTACATATATAAATCGATATATAAATTATATCTGATTACGCATCACTCAGTATATTGGTGAGCGGAAGAGGTTATACATGGATACGTAGATGACGGGATGGAAGAACGAACGGATAGACAGAAAAATTGACACACGAACATACAGATCTATTGATATTCATACCTTTGCAATGAATGTCAAAATAATCCATATTTCGTCGTGAAGAAAATTCGGATCAAGGTATCTCTAACACTAAACCTCAGTGTGTTTGTGCACGAGTCTCGTCTCTATTTGTGCAAGGTCCAATGGCAACAGCGTAATTCTGTTATGTATTGGTAACAATCTACTTTTTGCACTATCCAAACGATAAATAATGCACCCAACATTTTCCGTTTTAGGGTTGGAGGAGTTTCCCACGAGTGGGAATATTATCTTGTAATTCCCATTGGCAGAATTTGCTTCTCCTAACAAATACGGTATGGCTATATGTACATATCGTGTGACCAAAACTATTTGCTTACAAAGCGCGACAGGAATTTTTTGTACACTATCCTACCACTTATCCACCAACCCTACCACCCCCGGATAAATGGTTGATACCTATTAAAAAACTACTTAGTCTCTTGATTCTAGCCCATGGATTTCGTGGAATAACTAAGGACTCTTCTTACAGTTTAACATTTTCTATACCTAAATAATTCATACGCTATAAATACTATATGATCTGGATAATGATTGCATACGTGCACATAAATCCATACGGATAATACGCCCTAGTTTCCTATTGCCAACAAGTAAGTACCTAAATATTATCTCCTTCAATGAAGTAGTCCAACGTACAACAGTGTTTATAGAATATGCCTTTAGAAGTACCTTCTCGTTACGGTATATTCCTTGCACTGCGCAATATATTTCTGAATATTCATAGATTAATAGTTTGATCTATCTATCTATCTATCTATCTATCTATCGAGTGGCTGAGTGGTCTAAAGCGCTCGCCTTTATCGATCAATGCCATCTCACCTCAGTCAGCGTGAGTTCGAGTCTCGTGCTCAGACAATGTGGTAATGTGCGAAAACTGCTAGTAGCTTCCCGTGTGTTGGTGGTTCTTACCGGGGTTTTCACCAGGTTCTTCTTCCACCAGTTATACTGGTCTCAATGTATGACCTATATTGCACCGAGAAATGGCGTTAAAACCAAAACAACAACAACTCTCTCTCTCTCTCTCTCGATCTCGATCTCGATAGATTGATAGATAGTTAATGTTTTCAAGATCCATGGGGACAGCTCCGGTGGCCTAAGTCGTTCGAGCGTCCGCCTAGGATGCGGGAGGTCATGGGTTCGAACCCCGGCCGAGTCATACCAAAGACTTCTAAAAATGGTACTAATAGCGGCCTTGCTTGGCGGTCGGAATTAAGAGGTTGGTGTTAGGACTGGTCGGTCTGGTGTCAGGATAATGTGACATGATGCTAAATGTCTGCGACATGATGCTAGACATCACTTTAAACTGCCGCACTGCAGACATCGTAGAGATATTACTGAAACTTTTTTAAAGCTACGGTTAAAATCCAAACACACACAGAGATCCATGGATAGCATTTTCCTCTCTGTTTGCTCTCTCTCTCTCTCTCTCTCTCTCTCTCTCTCTCTCTCTCTCTCATTTTGTGTCTGTATGTTTGTGTACGTATCTGCCCGTCTTCTATGTATGTACATGGTCATTTTCATGATCAGTCGAGGTTTTCAAAATCAACCTACTTCGCTTAGTCTTTCATAATGACCACAAACTGAAGTTCTAAACATCAGCGCTCTGTACAACAAAGTTCTCAATTAGTGAACAATATATCAGTAACAACCATCAATGTACTACTTGTTGGTCTATCAGTAATACATATAGTATACAATAATATTAGTTATTATATAGTATATGTATGACAGGTAAATTGTAAGCAACGATACGGGACCTTATGGTAGTAGACAGCGGTCATGCAGAGCATAGGTCATCTTCCATGGGTTCCAGACCTTTAAAATGATGATACCACCTCAAAAATGTAGAATATGACAGAGAATTACATCCGTAAAATTTAGCGAAGTCGACCTGGATTTCCGTAGGAGAGTACCCTACGAGTGCCCGGATTTTACTCTATGTTCTTCGCTTTCTATCGAAATTGTTCTCCTTCTCCGGCGCCGTCATTTACCTATGTTACTTCACACACATATATATATCAGCAGATATCCGACGTGCTGCACATGCAGCTGTAGATCATTGTAAAAAACATTATTTTGTATATTGATCAGCGTTAACTTTATTGACTGGTTCAAAAAGAAACAACAAAGTTTCAACAAAATATTCAGCACTTTTAAAATAAACAATATCGGCAGAGAGAAAAACATCCATCCAGACAGAGAGACATACAAAGACATACATAGACAGATTGACATGCAATAAATGCAAACCCACAAACAACCATCCATCCGAACATACATACATACAAGGACATATACATTGCAAAATCTCTACAGGACAGATTGGGGAATATTCCCAAAAGCATTGCATATGTTTATAAAGGTAACACGAATGTTGCAAAAGGGTATTGCTACAATTAGCAGTAACATTGCAAATATTTGCAAATGTATTGCATGCTTCCCCAACATTATTCTAAATATTGATATTTTTCCACTAGATTTGGAAATAATGTGCTTCCGTAGGAATGAGCCAAATTCGTTCACATATAACTGATACATCATAATTATGTAGGTGTGTATATGCTGTAATAAACATAGATTATGTGCTTTTTGTATTTACGTCTCCGTTTACAACTTTTTGAGATTGTTGTAATTATTTGTCCATTTTTAGAAGTCGGCGTTGGGAAGATATTTCTAAATCCGAGTAATAAACCATTTTCTAAGAGTTGACGTCATAACCTACAGTATTCACGAGTCTTTACGACAACATGAATTAGTTTCGTAAAATGGACAATCTCTCTAATTTCTTAACATAAGGAATTCTCTGGATATTTTAGGTAGACGTGTGTAGTAATTTGAGATATAAATAATTATTCGTTTTCGGTATTAGGGTCGAGATTTGTATTGCATGGCGTGTGGTGCTAATATTGGGTTTAGAACAGCTTACTAATGAATCATACTAATGTGAAACAATAAAATCCATGCAAATGTGAAATTATGAGAGTTTCGTAATGTGTGGTTATTATATGATTAGAGAAAAATTATTTTGTAGTATTGGCGCGTTTAGGAACCCTTCAGTTAACAACGACTGTTGTCTCGAGGTCTTTGGAAATAAAGGAAAATAATGGTCCTCAAGTCAAGCTCATGCAGATCTTTGATCGTTAGTGAAACCCATTGCGTTTAACAATGGGTAAATGAAGTTGTTGTAAACTAATCCCGTATTTTTTTTTTTACATGTAAATGCCATAGTTGTGCAATTGTAACATATCCAAAACAAACTGCAGACTGACGAGATTTTACGCACGCAGACGTCCTGGACTGAAGAGTTTGAACGAGCTGAACGATGATATTATCAGCAGCAGACATTTCGGCCGCGGGAAAGACGCGTGTTCGTCAAAAACTATTAAAAAGACAATTAGCAATTTAGTGGTGTCAACGGGTTGTTTTTTCCATGTATTTAAACGTTTCATGATCACCCCATAGTTCTGACGCACCTATGATCCATACAAAACAATAACAAATGGTGTTCTCACATATCCTGTCAGCGGCTAACTTAGAGTAAAACAAAAATATCTATGGTTTACGGGGTCTGTCGACAAACGAGAATTTAAGGTGACCTTAAAATAATGTCATCCTAACTTATTTTGAGTAACCCTAAATAATATGTCATCCTAAGTCGTTTTAGGGTCGCTCTCAATTCAGATTTAGGGTCAATCGAGCATAATTTATCGTCATCCTAAATTCGAATATAGGGTCACTCTATAATCGAACTTTCTGTCATAACCATGAGCAACTAGAATGACACAGGTAAAAAGATTACATGCTAATATTTGAGATTCCTTTTGAGCCAGTCAGAATAATCAATAATCTTTTTTTTAATCAAGAATAAATTCAGAAACACGAAACTCGATTTTAAATGAGACCCATCAATAATATACGGTGCCCCTAAATTCGACTTCAGTCTGACCCTGAATTTGATTTTCGGGTGAACCTAAAATAATATAGCGTGAGACAACACTCGTTTTTAGGGATACCCTATACTGCTGCTACCACTACTACAACTGCTACTACTACTACTACTAATAATAATGATATACAGTGAACTTAAAATCGATTTTATAGCAACTCCAAAATAATACAGGGTGCTCTTAAATTCAATTTTAGGGTTACTCTAAAATATTTTGGGTAACCCAAGTTCAGTAATAACATAGATTGAGCCTAAATTCAAACTTATGAGTCACTCTTAATAAAATTGAATATAAATATATCCTTTATGCAATAAGGGTAATAATAATAATTATATAATATCACTGATTATTTTACAGTACTGTTATCAATAGAATTATTCAAGGATCATTTATATAAGCATTGATTATTTGACAGTGATATCATCAAAAGATAATGAATTATAAATTGTACTGTTCGGTTTTACCATGAAACGTTGACGAGGCCGATTTGAAAAATGATAAGTTATAAGATTTTACTTTTATATTAGTTTAATAATAATAATAATAATAATAATAATAATAATAATAATAATAATAATAATAATAAAAATAACTTGTTAAAATTGCTGGCACGTACTTTATAAATATAACATACACTTCTGTCTCAACATCCTGGGAACATATTGAAACACCAAGTCAGGGTAGTTCAGTTGATAAAGCGTCGAATTTATAATCAAAAGGAAATGTACGTGGCTCCAATTTCCTCGGCAAGAAACCTTAAAACCAACAAACCAAAGTATTTAACTTATTCATCTTCATATAGTTTAATCTTGCTAGTTATGTTTTCTTCTTACGATTCTGTCTGAAAAAGAGAGAGAGGTGGTGACGGGGAGATTCATGGGCGATAACTGGTTGCTGAAGTATGGCCATACGTTTTCACCGTAATTAATTTCAATGTTAGTGTATTTGGTTGTTAAGTCAACTAAAGTATCTACACAGACCAGAACGTCATTAACTAACACCGAATAAATTATTTCATTCTCTTGGCCTCAGCACCAGCCATCTCTACTTTGTTTTTCAAATGTCTCTCAGCGTTTTCTTCGAGATGCCTGATGCAATGTGTAGCCTTTATAATAGCTCTGTCCCAATATCATCACATTTTCTAGAAATACAGTTTTTTTATTCTTGATATTCTTTATGCAAAAGAAGGCAAAATTTAAAACATATCAAAAGAAACGTTCGTATCTATTGTATCTTCTTATGTCAACATATAAGCGAAGGGAATTTACGACGTTGCACATCACATCACCTTGTGCCTTTTTTTTTTTTACAAATATATATTTAGAAATCAAGACTGAGAACTGGAAACTATTTGTTACCAGTACGATGCGATCACCGACAAATTAATTACACAGTCGGTAAATAATAAATAAAACAACCATATAATGATATAGCAATGAGCTTGCTTTCGTTTGTGACAACATCACAGTGGGGAAAAAAAATTGACAAAGACGCTAGTACAACTAAACTTTAACAAGCCTCACGCTTAATTCTCCCAGAATGATCTTAAAGGGCGTTTGGTACTGTGTAAAAACTAAAAATAATATAGAGAAACTGATGTTCAAAAAATATTAGAGATTATAGATGGTTTGCCAAATGTGGTTTATTCTTAAGGTTTTCAGTTAATGGAAGACTGCTGAAGCCTATAACAATTTTTGTTCTATGAGCAACAAAATTAGAAACTAGAAACTTAAGTTTAATAATTTTCATACGAAAACTCGGTGAATTAACCTTGATTTGAAAACTACACACGATACCATGACGCGGTCTTATATCAGCTAACGTGTAACAAGGTATTTAACATTGCAATCAAAAGAAAAGGTCGATACTTGCAAAATGTATGCTTGTTTTGTTTCAAATAGTCAGGTATGCATTGAAAGCAATCAGATCAAATCAAGTATGTTTCAAACAAATGTACGTAAATGAAATTCGTAGCATGATAATTTGTGGTAAAACCATTTCTGCATAAAATCAGGTACAGACTGAATACGGAAACATTTGTGGCTACATCAGTATCACCTTTCCAGCTTTCGGTTCAGCAAGATTTAAGGTAGAATGTGGTTATTCAGGTTAAGGGATAGTTATATTTCACGACAATAAACTGGAGAAATGGGTACTGTTATGGGTTCATGTTTACAAAGGAAGTAATACTTTGTTTCTAATCGATGGTTGTGGGATCCTGACGACGTCATAAGAACGCAATTAATTGACTACACTAGCTTTCAGCTTTAGACGTTCACAAGTATCAGTATGGGTGACTGTACAAAGTTCAACTCTAATGAAAGATTTCAAAGGCGAAAAAAACAAAACAAAACGGTTTTTGTCATCTTCTATAGCAAGGAAGAAAGCAATAGAAACTGTTTTAAGAAAAGCATGTTATTCCAGATGAAATGAAAGAAGAAATTGAAGAATGTTTAAGACAAAATAGAAGGAAGAAAATTGTTATCTGTTAATTTTTTTATTACAAGAACCATGTGTCTGTAAGGTGATACGTTTACATTCTCAACAACAAACGCTCTTAGTCAAAAGAACTCGTGTTACTTTGTTCTTGTGACACTCTGTATCACGCGAGTTTAAGACCTGTGTGAATTCATTACCTGTTGATTTTCACGTATGATTAAATAAGCAATTTCGGAACATCTCGAATTTTAAATTCTTTTTAAGCACGCGTGTTATGACCCCTTTGAATTCTTGTTCACCTATGCCCGTCTTAATGAATAAAGTTTTGACCTTAACGCACCAAACTCTTTAATTGGAACGCTATTTAACTCAGCTGTGAAAAGTCCAGGAAGTGTTTATTAATCTGTGGCATACCAAGCACGTTATCCTTTGATGATCACTGCTGTCATAAAATGTAATAATATCCTTCATGCCACTGTACAAAATTTTGCAACATAAATACACAACGAATCAGTATCAGCCCTGAAAAGTCACATTCTCGAACTGGTAACTCCTCCCATGCAGTCAATGGGATGTCCTTAGCAGCGGACTTGTCAGATGAATGAGGGGGACTCTTCACTCGCCTAGAGCCTTTTGGGGAAGAAGGTCCATTCCCTTCCCTTTTCAGACCCAGCTTCGTAAGACGATCTAGATTCACGGCCCATAGCAAAGACCTCACTACCATGCGCCCATTGTTCAGCAGTCCAAGGCTGCATCTAGGAAAAGGGTCGCTCGCTTCTTTGCGGCGGAAGGCCCACATCCTGTCAGGATTTAGAGAGACAACAGGGATGGGGTGGGTGGTGGGTGGGTGGGTGTTGCCAAACCGATCCTCTTCCCTAATCTGGTGTCCTAGTCCCACGTGGGATAAAACAGTAGTATGGAGAGAGGGAAGGACTCGGCCTGATCCCTATCCCCGAACTGTAGGGGCTCCATTGGCCCATCAGGTGACTCATATCTGTAAGAGGACCCTTCCCCCTATCTGACAGACTTTGATCTGAGCTCTCGTCTCACCGGGGGTGGGGGCTCTATCCCGTCGCCAATAATATCCCTTAGAAGGGGTCCCAATAACCCCAAGAGTCTCCTTTCCTGAGACCCAAGGGACTCGGAGAACGAAATCCCTGATAATTCTGAAGACGACGCGAAAGGAGCCTTCTTCTTCCCTTTATTGGTACCTCTAGACCTCGTCCAACCATAGGCTGCAGAAAAGAAAATCATCTGTTCTCTCGCAGCCTGCACGAGATAAATGGGGTGTGTATCCCAGGGGGAATTACTTGTGACCACATCCTGTCGGGATTTCGAGAGATAATAGGGATTGGGAGGGAAAAATGACGAACCAATCCTCTTCCCTAATCTGGTGTCCTAGTCCCACGCGGGATGAAACGGTAGTATGGAAAGAGGGAAGGACTCGGCCTGATCTCTAACCCCGTACGGTAGGGGTTCAAATAGCCCATCAGGTGACTCATATCTGTAGGAAGACCCTTCCCTAGATCTGACAGACTTTGATCTGAGCTCTCATCTCACCGGGGGTGGGGGCTCTATCCCGTCGCCAATAATATCCCTTAGGAGGGGTCCCAATAACCCTTGAGACCCAAGGGACTCCGAGAAAGAGAACCCTAATAATTCTGAAGAAGACGAGGAAGGAGCCTTTTCCCTCCCTTTATTGATAGGTCTAGACCTCGTCCGACAACAGGCTGCAGTAGTATTATAATACCAGGTTTCTATCTCAAAGACTTTTTTTTATACCCTTCCAACCTCCTAACAAATATAATTTACCTCTATGAGAGACCCTAAAACTCCCACCCCAAACGATTTACACAAAACTGAAACCAGGTTTTGAGCTCAGATATAATTCTATAACTTTACACTAATATATAACATGCATACCTAGACTTTGTAACAGATGTTGTCTAATCAATACGCCTAGCCGTTGCGCAGTATAAAAAATCAATATCTCCATATCAACCAAAGCTAGGTAATGTTTTAGTGATTACTGCAGCGTCACGTGATGTATCAGAACATTCCAGAGAACGCCCACTCAGCATTCCAGAAGTATTCGCGCAGGTATATAAGGCGGCCAAATTTTCTCAGTCACTGCGTGCTGAGCGCTCAAGGGACGTCTTCACCAGGCCAGATTAGGTAAGTGATATTATTTTATACCTCATCACCAATGATTAATGTTTCAACTGATGATATTAAAAATATTTCATTATCACAATGATAGAGACTAAACTTTACTTTACCGCTCACACAACGACGGGACTCAAACAAATCTTTTATTTGTGGTTTGTTAATAGGATATTTTTTGTCGATAAAATATACTTTTGACCGATCGAGGTCAATTGTAAGTTTAGTGTATTTGTGCTGACTAATTGGATTATGTAAGTTTTTTAATTCCGCTAGCAACTTTTGATACAATTGCTCGAGGTAATTGAAGTATTTGCTGTCATCAGATTTAATGAGCGAAAGTTTTAGCTTGTCACGGGCGCCACTAAAACATATACCTGATGTTTCATTATTAATTTCGACCGTCAATTGTTTGCCGTCTATCATTAGATATTTGATCTTGCTATTGCAGCTATTTGTCACTGTCAAATTTTCAAACATTATTTCTTAAGTTTAGATAAAATTTCAGTCGGAAAAGATAATGTCAAGGATAGATCTATCATTGCGACAATAGCCAAGTGCAAGTGTATCTACCCCATTTTCGCAATAACGTTTATCATCAAAATTGCTCAAACCACGTTTGATAATGACATCTGTTTCGAGTTTATGATGATTTGTCCGTATAGCCATTGCTCTTATAAAACTAACACCGCCATCAAGCGCATACTTGTAATCATCAAATTTCATAAACCTTTTAACAAAATCGCGAGGCAGACCTTTTGCCTTTTTCGTTATTTTATTATTGTCTAACAATACGACGTACATTTTACTGCGCAATCCGATAAAGTATCTGATAACGCTCGAGTTCATTTCATCTTTGAACTTACCGATAACCTTTTTATTTGTGTCATCATGAAATTTACTGTCACGTGGGTAATCGGAAAGATCAAACAGATATCGATTATTGTATATGTTCTGATAGATGTCTTCACATTCGATTTCACATACGAGCGAGTCGGTATCAGTAAACAATAATCTACTGTCCGGCCATTGATTTTTAACAAAATTGTAATGAAAATCGTACATCAGCCACTTCGATAAATCTAACACGGAAGCTCCAACGTAGATCGGCTTGTTTAGTTTCAGATTTGTTTTTCTTCTTTGTATTGCGACAAGATTCTCATTAAAAATTTTCATGCTCACAAAATCATCGTCTGACACATGTTTGTTTCTGCGATTGATATCATTAACTAGCTCGATATGTACGCGTTTTCTAATATTCTCCATCGTCTTACCAAAAACGGAATTGTTCATAAGCTTAAAGAAGTTTTTCTCAAAATCAGTTTTAGCTACAGCTCTTCTCGAAGTGTTCGAATTAATATAACCTTTCATCCACGGCGACTGATTAAATTTTAGTACACGATGAACTTTCCTCAGCACAAGACCAGCATCGACTGCTTGTTTTAAAACTTTATAATGCAAAACATAATTACGTTTATTAAGTAAATTTGGTACTAGTTTTTTGACCATAGAATTTTGTCTTGGTGATGCTGACGCCTGTTGTTCTTCAGATAACAAACTATAATCTATTATCATCGATTCTGCACAGAAAGGATAATCGTTATGTAATTTGTGTAGCGAAGTTGGATAATCGAGATCAACCTCAACGAAATACGAGACATCATCGGGTATCTTTTTTTCTGTCTCCAGTAGAAATCGATCAGCCGTGATCCAGTGAAATCCACCAAACGGCATTGGTTCTGCCATCGAATACCCGTACAAATTATTGTAGTCCAGATAAACTATATACTTGGAAGGAAGCTTGGGGTCGTACTCTTTTAGGAACTTGTTGTTTGCTTCGGAATATTTCTTCGTTATCACACTAATACCGCCTCTGATACCTTTTTCGATAAAATTGAACATATCAATGTCAGTCAGTAATTCTAACCTTACCTTACTAAACTTTAACAGAGCATCCCACGACAGCCCTGGAGCAGAAAAATACCAACAAGGATCTAGTCCGTAATTATTATAACTCACTTCTCGAAAACTTTCAAAAACATCTGCTAGTAATAACACGTCAGTTTTCAAGTACAAATCATGATAATCACCAAACGCCTTGCAATCAAATCTATTCCAGATATCTTGTGCGTATTTGTAATCGTCATCGGTGATATTTTCATTTTTGAGTTGCGAATAAAATTTCTCTTTGTCAGGTAAAGATGTTTCATCAAATTTACTCCAATCGTCGAGATACTCGTATGGAAATACTCCTTTTTTGGTTAGTAAAGTGTATTTGTCTCCAAAACAGTTTTGTAGGTTATCAAATTTACTACAACCTTTCACTAGCTCATCTAACGATGCTGCCATAAACTGCAGGCTGTCAATGAAACGCAACTTACCTAAAGTAACTGACATATACTTTTCAAAATTATTTGGAATGCACTTGATCGAGTTGTCGAGTTTTAAACGAGATTTTACATCAGGATCACCAAAAGCTTCTACGATAATGTGGCTGTCATATCCTCGAAAGTTGTGAAGAATAACCGGAATAAAATCTGGAGCATGAAATTTCAAATTACACTGATCGTGAGCCGCTCCACGATACTGACCGGTCAAATGACAATGGTCATGTACGTTTTTGTTGTCGTCAAAAGCTTTTTCACAAATATGACAAATTTCCGCTTGCTCGTGATTGGATTCTTGTTGTGGTGTTAGTTTAATCATTGGAGTTACTATTTTCAAGCAATCAAATATATAATCAACTTCGCTAATGAGCTGCTTGAGAAGCCAAACAGCTGGACTTTTACCACGATATAATTTAATTGGTTTAGATAATTTCGAATTAGCACAACAAACTATCTTGTACGCTACTCCACACGGAACATGATTTTGAGTTTTCCTTGTACTCGATTGGTTGGGATTATTTTCTACGCCAAGTACAGGTTGAAGTAAGCATTCGAAATCAGCGTATATAACGAAAGGAATTTTTAGTTTGTGATGGTGATTGACAAACTGTAACACGCTATCTTTTTTAGACGGCATCGTTATTCGTTGTACGTCACTACAGTACTGCAAATGCTTTTGTAATGTTTCATTGTCTGTACAACCGTGCAAGCAGCGATAGCAAAAGAACTTTTTGTTCTTATCTTTGTTGTACTGTCTACCAACTAGTCCATTAAAGTTTTTGATCCAAACGTAATGATTTCTATAAAACAATAAATTTATAGTCGATTGTGAAGCTTTTTCTGAAATATATCTTGGATAGACCTTTTCTTTTTCATCAAGTCCGAAAACGTTGATCGAAACATTGTTTTGCTTTTCAAACTTTGGTATTTGATTTTCTGCCACTGGAAAGTCAATATCTTTAAAATTTAATCTTGACACGTGACTGATATACTTCTCAACACGATCAGCATTTTTTTCTGCTGGAAATAACGCGGAAAGAACAGCCCATTGGAAACATTTGTTATCAACGTTTTTTTATGTTTATACAACATTTTTTGTTTTTTATTTTTGGTGGCAGGTCGATATACGAACTACCGCGTAATGCGTTATATTTCATTGTGTGAAATAAAATTTCCTTGATCATTTCAAACTTCCAACCCGAACCCGATTCGGTATATTCTTCTACCTTTTTCCAAATTTCTTGGTGTATTTCATCAGCTAGTGACAAAAGATCAGTACCAAGCAAAACACGCCTTGATTTTGCATTAATATAAGGGTCCGTAGTTTCCGTGTTAGTCGATCCTTCCGTCACAAGTAGTTTTGAAAATATAACGTGATATTGCACTAATATTCTTATACCCTTATGTTTTTCAAGTTCACGTTTTACAGTTGGCTCTAACAGGTGGTAAAGATTTTCTGCAGTAAAATTTACCAGTATGATTTGTTTATCGAACCGATAACTGTTGTCGAATCCTGTAAAAGCAGTCGCTATTTTTTCAGGTTCTCCAATAAGGCTCTTCTTGGCTATATCACGTAATTTCAGCATCGCTATATAATAGTGTAATATTATATGTTTAATTGATTGTTCGATCGATAACTCACTGCACGCCAGCTGAACAAACAATTAGAGATATAAAATCCTTATAGTATAATGACACAAAATCTGAGATACATTCGATTGACAGCAGAGGAGCAAGAAGCATATCATGTTCATCCGAAGTATAACTTCTACGCTGGAAATGCACTTGGTTCGGTTATTAACATAAAATCTGGAAAATCTATAGGAAAACCAACACCAGCGGGTTATAAGATTAGTGTAAAGGGAGATAATGCTGAGAGAACGGAAATGTTTAGAAAAGATTTTATTTATACTTTGTTCTGCGATGATATTCCAGAAGGACAAAGAGTCTATAGAGTAAATGGCTCGATTAGCGATGACAATATTGAAAACTTATCTTTACAAAACGAGTTTCAGCTGCACCCGGTCTTTGATTTATACGAGGCTAACGATCGCGGTGTTATTAGAAATAGAAAAACTAAAAATGTTGTTGGTTTTATGAATAATATGAGGTATCTCATAGTATGTGTCAGAGGAACACTAACCGATCAAGTTAGTTATCTTAGTCATCGTTTTGTTTATGAGACGTTTAACGGACCTATACCCGATGGTCTTGTGATTAATCACATCAATAACGTAAAAACTGATAATCGAATAGAAAATTTGGAAATAGTTACCCAGCAGGAAAATGTGAGAAAAGGACGAGGTGGTGGTATTCATTTTAGATATCCTGCAAAACCTGTTGTTTCATTGAATCTCAGAACAGATGAGATCAAATTTAAATCGATTTCAGCTGCGGCAAAACACTATAAGATAAATCCTAGGGCAGTAAAATTTGTTGCCGATAGAATAACAGGATCAGCTTTTTCAAGTGAATACGATGCCAGGATTGTTTTTAGATATGATGATTAATAATATTTCGTAATTCTGTCTTAGTAAGACAGCTATGTGCAAATGCCATAATATCATCGCGATCAAATTTTAATGTTATAAAAGCATTTTCATTAAGTTTATTTTTTCTGCTGCTGTTAGTAATATTTTATGAGAATCACCTTGCGTAACAATAACGTCAACGGAATACGAACTATAACCCGACAGACATTTTCGAACTGCTTCGGCTAGTTCCTTGTAATTTAATATATTAACCTTCTGATGATATTTTACCTCGTCAGTCATATCTTATAACAATAAATTAGATAAAAGTATATTATATAATATGGGTTTGATGAAACGACTTGCTGAAATATATGCGGAAGATACAATCGCAGACAATGTTAAAATCACTAGCGATAAAGTCGCAGATAATATTACAATCTCTACCGATATAATAGACAAATCTTCTAGCTATAGCGAAGATGATATTTTGTACAACAACGAATCTGACGATGACGATGAAATAGTCGCTGTCACTGACAGAAAAAATTACAGCAGACCAACAAATGGACGATATAATGTTAAGTATCACATTGCCAAAAAAATAATAAAATTTAATTTTACTGTTGCCGAACAACATATATTTTGGCAGCTTATCAGGCCGTTTTTAAATCTAAAAATAACTGGCCAGCGAAGGAGTATAAAATACGATTTTATTTTCGCTAAGATATTTAATTTAATGCCAGTCGATAATGAAAGAAAATTACATTTAATTTCGTTATGTAAAACTATCAAATGTAAATCTATGCTTGTGAAATACGAACAAATTTATAATAACATTATTGGATCGACTTAGTTGGGATCCAACTGTTAAATTTATCGCTATATCCTCTCCACTTGACTAAACTTTTATTGCCTTTTCTCCTAATCACTTTTTCGATAACGAAAACATCTTGCTCAGTTTTCTGTAGTTCCTGCTCGTAAAAACTACCAATGATCGGTTCCCCTGCCAGATCTTTTAGCGCGTATGTTACAGGTATTGTTAAAAGTACTTTATCAACTACAAACACTTCTTCAGTCCAGTTTGGAGTAAATCCTTTTTCAAATGTTTTTTTTTTCGTCAGAGAAATTCTAACTCGATCACCTACCTCAAATTTATG
>JAECUM010040072.1:0-45105 GCA_016617855.1 Megalonaias nervosa | reverse complement strand
AAAGAGAGGTTGTGGAAGAAAAACTGCCGGTGAAAATAATGCGATACAGATAGGACTTTCACAGACTTCTATTGGAAACGAAGGCTTGAGAACTATTCTTTTAAGTGCGAATTTCCCTGCTCCCTCAACAAAAGGGATGCAGAAAAGTTCCAATACTGTTTGCCAAAAAATTGAATGTACCAACACGAGAGACATGGCTGAATATAGAAAAGTTGTCAAGGAGTTTAATTCTATGATAGGAAATAAGACAGATATAATTGATATTCAGTGTGACTCAACATATAATAATGTAATTTATAGCGGAGTAGGTAGGACACCCTTTCAACCATCTACCCAGTGCACACACATTCAAGTTGAAGACACTACCTCTGAGAAAAAGGTCATTAATATAACTACAAAAAATAAACTATGCACATTGGGTAAAATACATGCATCTGATGAGGAAGCCAAATTGTGTCACTGCACAGCAAATATAAGTTTACAAACAAATATTGGAGATGAATACACATTTTGTAACGTAGGGCTTAAACATTTGAAGAAAACAGACAATCTAGAGGTACGCAGTTACCGGGCTAGCCTGGACCTTAGGAGGGAAGGAATAACTGAAACAGTCCCTGTAAATCATATTGATACATGTCATCTGGCTCAAAATCACAGAAAGTTCATTAAATGTCAGAGCAAATTAATTGATTTGATGCCAGGAAGAACTAAAAACTGAGGGAAAAGATGCATAACAACTTTGCACTTGTTTTGACTAAGAAGTGCCAGGCTGAGTTTGAAACATCATTTAAAAAATATGATACATGCACACCAAAATTAATAAGTAATTTATCCTATGCAACAGATGCAATAGTTAAGTGCTATCAAGGTGATCACAGTCTTTGTCAAAAGCAGTCTAATGTGTGCTGGGTAGATGGTACAAGCTGGATAGATAGAAGTACATTCCTGCCAAGTGATTTCGAACTGAAAATATCCAGTGAGAGAGAGGATAGTACATTACGCATGTGTGTTGAGTACCGGCTAGGTTAATCTCCAGTGTTAAAAACAAAATTAAACAAGAACACTCAGAAAGTGGAATCAGTGAATCGAAGGATAAAACGCAGCTTACCAAACAATATAACCTTTAAGAGAAACTTCCATGGCAGAGTTTATAGTGCTGTCCATAACTGCAACCATGGACCTGGAGAATCTCTGGTTAAGCTGTGTCAATCTATCAGGTTGTCCGATTTCAGCTTGCAGTTCTGTGGCACAACATCTGAAAAGCAAGCAAAACATGTATCTCAGAGATAAAATGTATAAAGCAAGTATGGTATATAAGAGAAAAAAGTCTGAGGAAAGGGCATTTCTTTACAAACACTATGAGAAATATCAAGAAGAAAAGAATTATAACAAAGGCAAATTAATGTGTGCTATGGCTAAAAAAAAAGAAAAGAGTAAAATATGAACATTCTTACCATAAACCACCTCCATTTTAGTACATTTCTACAGGTTGAGGCAATGTGGCATGTGCAGTTTTGTGCACAGTCCTTGCATTTTACAATGCCCTCTGCTTTGATTTACTGAATGTGTCTCAAAAGTTAAATGATCAGTATTGATACAAAGGCGATTGTGACATAAGTGACTTACATCTAAAATGTCTCCACCCACCCCCGTTTTTGGAATTGTTGCATATGTTAAATGGTATTTAACCATATAATCCATTCTGTGAGCACCAATATATGAAATTTTGCCATCGGGCCATACTAGTCTCTTTTTCCCATAGCCTGGGCTATCTACTGCCCCTGTCCAGTGTATAACCCTTCCCATCTGTGTTTTGTACAGAATTTTTCTCTAAAATCACATACAAACCACGAAAAAAAGACTCCATTATGATTATCATATGCAAGAACCACCAAAATGATACCCTGGATGCACGTGGTAACCATGGAAACAACAGGCTCCTATTATGGTATAGGTCGCATATAGGTACTAATTCAACTCCCATAGTAAACATATGGAAACGCCATCATATTTAAGATTCAATAACTTAAAATTTCTGGGTGCTGATGATCAGACCTATATTTCTCCATGCACAACTATCCTTGGTGCAAGCTTCTGTGTGGAGAACACCATATCAGCCGCGGCATTTTTTTTGAGCTACATGTGCATGAAACACATGTTATTGATTCTGCACCAAATGAATCAGGTGCTACTTTCATTATTGAGTAATCCTAAGTCAAGTCTGTAGAAATACTAAAATTGCATCAATAGAATTTTGTCTATATTTTTTTTAAAATTACAGATAAGATAAGCTCTCAAAAGATATATTTACTAAAATTTTACTTTTCATTATTAACCAATTATGGACAACCAAACCCGTATATACTCTATTATTACGTCACCCATTTCTAGACTGGTTCAAAGTTCTTTCATATAATTAGTACCATGTGTCCTCAGTCTACCTACGTCAGGGAAGGGAAGTGCTCAAATAGGCTTCTGACAACAAAGTACAAGTTAGAAACAACTCTACAGAAGCTGGTGCTTTCGAAAGAGACGGGGTTCGTAAACATCTTGAATATCTTTGAGTTTTGAAATCCTTTTCATGTCCTTCAGTACCCTTGAATTTTGACCAAAAGTTAAGCGTGTCCTTAAAAATACTTGAATTTTGTAAAAATTGGAACAAACATAAAATATCTGAACCATATATGCATGCATTTCTTTTACTTTATTGTTCATAGTTTGATAAATAATTGGCTTTCGAAGTTTTTAGTTGACAGCGAGTGAAAGTCATCTGCTATAGTCTGAATATACCTCCCCGTTTGTTGTACTATTTACCGAAAATAACGAAAAGCATAAATGAGATTTTTAAAAAATGCACAGAACTTAGTTCATTCATTGATTTATATTTTTTTATAATGACGGGGGGAGGGGGGCTAACATACCAAACGGAAGTTTTCAGTGTAAAAGACGACCTTGCTCGCCGTCATTTCCAGTTTCTGTTCAAGTCCATTTTCACCGAAGGGGTGAATGCATAACAACATATGTATGTACATAGAAGATAAATTCTACGTCGTCTGCCTCTGATATTTATAATGTGACATGGATTTAATAAGCGGTGTAATTTCTATGTACATGTATGCAAAGGGCTATAACTCTCAACTGTCAATCTTATGGTAATTTACGGAATTATCCGGCAGTTATCAAATAGGATGAACTACATCACTGTCTTGTCCGAGGAAAATAGACTCGCCCATAGTGTAGGCAATATGGCACAATGTTAGAATGTAAAGTCCATTAAGCGTGAAACTTGTATACGATGATCGTGTTAGGGCAACCCTAGTCATTCAATGAATGAAATGGATAAGTTCTGTGGATTTATTTTGTTATTGAAATTGGTAAGGGGATGCACAGGGGATTGATGCAAAAACTATAATTGCGTGCGAGTGGTCTCCCTTATACAATATCTTCTGAAACATACGCATTCTAGGAGTACAGTTTCTTAGTTCACGAAGGGTGTACCGTCTGCTCCTTTACAGAAGGTGAACGGGGTCACTATAAACGAAGTTCTTGTTGCTTTCACGAAACAAGTCTTGAAATGAAGAAAAACAAAGACTGGCTTCAAAAAAGCGACAAAAGCGCTAACGAACCATACTGCTTTCCATGTTAAAAGAGCATTAATATTTCTGAGACGTTATGGACATATCTGCGTCTGGAGGTAGGATAGTGTAAAATAAATAGTGAATTCTTGGAGTGGAGTCTGGAGTTATTTCTGGAGTCTGGGGTCCGAAGTCAAGGTCAAAAATAGAAGCATTTGCGTGTACGTTGGTACAAGCATTTGTTTGTACGAGTGCGTGCAGACGTCATTGAGGCATATCATTAAGGAAACGACCATTTAATTCTCAGGATGTGAGGATGGGGAGAGGACAGAGAATATTTCAAGGACAAAAATGCTGCCCCAAAATAGGTTTTAAAAATTGCTCTGATTTGCCGAACAAAAAATATATCCATTATATTAGTGGAAGAAAAGAAAACCAAAATTCTGGTTCGAAAGAAAATCCAAGCTCACCCCGTTCCGAAAATGACATGGTCGGTCTCCAGAAGGAAGGTCACACAGGGAACTAATTGTGTTCTGTAATATAAGATACCTCCATGCTTCCATTGTTATGGATGGAGATAAATATATTGTATAACATGATTGCTTTGATCATTAAAATTTTCAGAATATTTATTGTAACAAAATATAAATGTATGTTTATTTACATTCACCATACATATTGTTTGTTCATATTTTTTGTTCTTTTGTTTCGACGCTGATACCGGAAGACTAAAAAGCATGAGATTACACAAGGTAATTATTTATTATTTTATGTCATTATAATACCCGAAATATACATTTTTACATTATTATCATTATAATTATTATTATTATTATTATTAGTAGTAGTAGTAGTAGTAGTAACATCAGTATCATTATTATTATTATTATTATTATTATTATTATTTTCTTTTTACATTCTTTGATTGCATGCGTATAGTGATGTTAGAAAATGTTTACATTATCAAACAAATATTGCTCTTGGTGTCTGGCCAATTTGTTACTTTTGATAGCCACGGTATTAGCTGTTACACATTTGCCATTTTCTAACAGCTGTACTTGATTTGTTCATTACAGGGTTAAGCTGAATACCCGTATCACAAATAAGCATTCGTAAAGCCATTAAAATTAAATAGAGGACATCATTTACATTACAGATGATCAGATAAGACATCGTTTATGTTGCAGATGATCAGATGAGAATTGTCAATCAAGTATGGATTTCATGGCGTTGATATTAGTTGAGACACCTTTTCTATCACCTATGCACACATTCATATATTACAGTACCCATATATTAGTACAATAACAAAAAGGTATTGAAGTAATACAACTTCAAGAATAAAAACATGCAAAATGACCATAAACAGACACTATAATTTCATCTAGATTAATACACCCCATTCCCCGGACTCCTTTCTCCAGACCTCAGACTCCAGACACTAGACTCTACCCAGACTCCACTCCAACACTCCACTCTACACTCCACAATACTAGGCCAACTGAAGGTGATCACATTTCTGCATTACGTTCAAACTGACAGATATTAGTATCATTATTATCTCTGACACTACATTTTCTATTTACAGATTAAATAGATTTAATGTCTCTGTACTATCTCCTTTGACGACGGCGGCAATGACCTCTTTTAATGCTTAGTAAAACCCTCACGTATTCTCGGAACTAACTCACGCAAGCTAACATGTGGATATAGCATGCATCCAGGTGTAAAATTTCATTCAAAATTTGCTCTGGATACGCTTATTATCTCGACCTATATTAGAACCACATTAAATAGAATTAAATATTTTGACATTTTCTTGATAATAATACGCGTCAATATCACTGTAATCTTCGTCGTCTTCTTTATCACTGCCACGGGGATAATTATTTTCGACGTTTTTGTCGCCGTTATCATCATCCTCATTATCATCATCATTAACAACAACAACATCACAGAAAGTATTCAGTTGGAGACAAGCTGGTGAACAAGAGAAAGACGATCCGTGCTATCATTGATCTTATATTTCCAAGAAACTTTGATGCTGGGAGATGCATTATTTTAAAAATGGACAATTTGTCATCGAACGTAATCAGTAGTATATGGGGGCTGTATCTGGCATATGAGGACAAAGAAGGAAAAACACCCTGGGGCTGTATGGGGCAAAGATTTATAGGGCCTATGAGGATATATAGGGAAAACACCTTGGGGCTGTTTAGGGCAAAGATAGATAGGGATAAGGGGAATGAGCATGACATAGGACATATACATAGATTTAATAACATAAATCTATCACACCTAAAATATACAGTCGACTAAAAAAAATTTTAGGAAAGAGAGAGCAAATATTTTCGAGGCAATGGAGTGGCCCATTACACAGAAAATATACAGTCGATTAAAAACATTTTAGGCAAGAAAGAGAAAATCTTTTCGAGGCATGAGTGGCCCTGAAAAGGGCCTTTTGGTTCTTTTTTGTTAACGCCATTCCGTTAACATAGAGGGAATCTTATGGATCTTCTTCTCTTTCTCAACCTTTGTCTAACCTCTGGTCCGTAGATGAGGACTCGCTTCGGACAGCCTTGTCTATCCACATAGACCCTTCGTTTCCAAACGGTCGTCTCGGTGATCCGGATGATTGTCCATGATGATTTGACATACACGGGTAAGTCCGTCTGGAACAGCATCGACGATACGAGAGTAGAGGATTCAACGTTTGTTCACATTTTGTGACGAGAACAGGTGAATGCAATAAAGTGAATCGCGTTTACTTATAGTGAAAGAGCGGATCGAAACGGATTGAGATTTTTCACCAATCCCAACACGCGTTACAAAATTCAGCCACTGCGCAGAGTCTGTCTTCCAATCCGAAGAGAGCTGACAGTGACGTCACATTCCCTATATAGGTACGCTAGCGTCTGTGCGCAGTGAATCGATGCGACATTGTTTTTTGAAACATGACATAAATTAAGAAGACAATGAATTGGAGTTCACCGACCGTGGAGACGAGAAGCGATGGTATAGCAGCGGCTACCAAAGCTAACACGGACCTACTTCCAGAAGAGGTCGATTTTAATTGGGATTTAATGAATTTTCTCTCTTCTTCGCAAGAATTTGTTCCGTTACCAGCACCTTCGCCACCTTCTCCTTCATTACCACACGTCGAGGATTTGAAACAGAGACAGAAAGAAGAATTGGAGAAATTTTTACAACAGCAGAAATAAGCAGAACAAGTTTTTCTCCTTGAACAGCAACAGCAACAGCAAGAAGAAGAGGCAAGAAGGAAACGACAGGAAGAAGAAGCAGAGAAAAAACAAGGTCTAGGAGAGAAGGAGAACAGTGAAAGTCAAACGGTAACGGTACTCATGGACATTTTGGCAGAGTTAAGGAGTCTGAAATAAATGTATCAGACTTCTTTATTACGACCCAAGAGAAAAAGACCTTCCCGAGCCAAACAGTCCAACCCTGTTCACACACCTACTGCGCCTGAGGTACCAGCCCTAGTGATTTCTACCCAATCATCGACGGGAAGAGGTCCAGAAGTAGGCCTTGGCCGTGGCAAAGGCTTAACGCAGTTAAAGCTGATTGCTTCTCGTTCCTGATTTTTTTTTATATTTTTTTTTATTTTTTTTTAAAAAAAAAAAATACAAAACAAACAAACAAACACCCAACAGTCCTTTTCAGGGCCACCCACCTCTCTCGAAAAGAGATAGTATTCATTTTGCCAAAATCAATTAAAACTCAAAAATCCCTTTTTTACCTCATGATGTATGTGTGTGAGTGCATGAGTGTAGGTCCTTATCATTCTAAAAAGTCAAAATCATGAGACACTTACGTTTTTCTGTCTGGTCTATTCTGGTACAAATTTTACAATCCAATTCACAACACAACACAACACTTTAATAAGTTCATAGACTTTTTCTGTGTCTTTTTTGTTCACTCGCTCTCTCTCTCTCTCTCTCTCTCTCTCTCTGTTTTTTTTAATTTCTTCACTTTCACAGGTTTTTCCTCCTCTTCTTCCTCACTTTTTTCTCGTCTTCTTTTCTTCTCTTTCTGGACGAGTCGGGGTTCTTCCTTTGCCGAGGGCACCTCTTCTTCTTCCTTCTGTTCCTATTGTTTCTTAGGGCAGTCTGAAGACCAATGTCCTTTCTCTTGATAATGATAACAGGTATCTTGACTGTTGTCTCTTTTGATACTTGTCGCTTTTTTGACGATCTGGACATTCTGTAGCCCAATGCCCTTTCTTCTGTCATATATAGCAAGTATCTTGACTTTTATCTTGAAAGGAGGGGGAGTAGTCCGTCGGTTTGTCTGAAGAAAACTTTCGTATGACACCTCGCAAAGCTCTGATCAGAAGTTCTATCTGTGTTGACTCTTCCATCTTTCTGGTCAGCTTGAGAGTGAAATGAATAATGGGAGGGAAGGTACTAGCCCTTTATATATACAATGGTCTGATATGGATATAAAGGTGTCCATGGCGTTTCAAATGTAGTCATTTGACTTTTTGCAGTCAAGATAAAACGATCGCATCATTTCGTGAAGAAAGGAGAAGAAAGTAAGAGGCAGAAACGTGACTTATCGCCTCGCACAGTAGCTGAAGTCTTGGCTCAAATTCATGCCAGCGATTTTGAAGATGACATGAGTGAACCAGAATCCAGACCCAGAGATTCTACACCAAACGAAAGTTCACCACCAGTAAATTCTGAAAAGTACTTCCACATTCCAGAAACGGACAAACGCTCCTCTAGAAAATTTAGAACCACGGCCTACACGTACACGGTGAAGTTTAAAGTCCGATTTACCGCTTTAGAAAGCAGAAGTGTTCATCACCGATGTGTGGAATTCTTTGTTAACCACACTGAAACAGTAACGTGAAGCCAAAGAAGACGATAGCTTGAGACTTTCCATTCATCACGACAGTTTGAAGTCCTCCGTTTGGATCGAGTTTAGCAATCCGGCAGAATTGATACCTTCCAAAGTAGATACAACACGTGCAACAATCCAACGACAAGTTTCACATCACCGATGGAAAAGCGACACTGTTTATGACCCATGTTTCTCTTCCCCAAGGGACAGGACACAAAAAGGTGTTATTCGTGGACGACCTTCGTAGCATCAAGCGCAGCATCGTTCAAATTAACAACACTCAAGACAAGATGTGTTAGCCCTTGCCATCGTGGTGGGATGAACGTATGCCGACAAGAACGACACGATAGAATGGAAAAGAGACTAGGAGAACATTCGGAAATCTAACCGAACCAAACAACAAAGAGAAGCAGAACTCCTGTTACAACAAGGGGGGATATCCAAAGACACACCCTGTGACATTCCTGAAATGCAAAAATTGCAAGACGTCTTGGTTCCGCGCTACACCTTGAAAGTGCACCATCAAGAAGTGCGCGGAGTTCTGTTGTTTCGAGGCAAAAATTTTAAAGACGGAAAATACATTCACGTCTATCATCACGATGAACTTTTCGATACCATTACCAGTATAGCCCCATTCCTGGGATACAGTTATTACTGTGAGAAATGTGACTATGGCTATAACAATCGAGAGCAACACAAGCATTATGGATCGAAATGAGAGGGATTTTTGGTTTCTAAACCCTGTCTTGACGAAGGACAAGAACGAGTGCATTGCCCAGCTTGTCAGAGCACTTTTGTCAGCAATGCCTGTTACCAACAACATCTGAAGACGCAAGGTTCACAGCATAAAAGTACTTGTCAACTCCTGAGATTGTGCCCTACATGTGGACAAGGCATACGTACCAACAGTGCCAAGGCGCACGTATGTTCAGGAAGGAAACGATGTCACATTTGTCGCCAAATCGTGGACTTGGAACACGAATGCTACATTCAAAAATACCATTCCAATAATGAAGAGGAAGATGACCAGAAGAAAGGCAATTTCATCTTTTTCGATTTCGAATTCATGCAAGAGACCGGCATTCACATTCCTAATTTCTGCGTGGCTCACCAAGCGTGCGAGAAGTGCATCCAAGAGCCTATTTTTAGCCATTGCCCTCACTGCAGCAAGATTCCTGGAGGACGTGAAAAAATCTTTCTTGGACCAAACACGCTGGCCGATTTCGCCCAATGGATCTTAGACCCCATCGACGAAACGTGGAGCCAAGAGGACATCGAACGTTACGGAGATTGTCATCGCCATGCCACGGTGATGGCTCACAATTTCTCGGGATACGATGGACAGTTTCTTCTCAGATACTATATGGAACAAAGTACCGAACGTCCTAAAGTCATTTTGAACGGAGCCAAAATCATTTCCATGCAAGTGGGCCAAGTGCAGTTTAAATTCGATGAGTTACTTGGCCATGCCTTTGAGCCGAATGCCTAAAACGTTTGGAATGACAGATATGGCCAAAGGCTATTTTGCCGCACTATTTCAATACCGAAACCAATCAACACACCGTTCTACCCCATTTACCTGAGCCTCACTACTACGACCCCGACGACATGCGTACCGAACAACGAGAAGCTTTCTATGCTTGGTAACAGACTCACGCCTCGGACCCTTTCGAATTTCAGGAAGAAATGTTAAAATATTGTCGTTCCGACATGGACATTTTACGGCGTTGCTGTGGAAAATTTCGAGAACTGTTCGTGGAACACGGAGGGATCGATCCTTTGAAAGAACCCCGCACCATTGCCAAAGCGTGTTCCTTAGTGTACCGTCAACGAGTCATGCCCGAAAACACCCTGGCTGTCATAAGCACACAAACGACGAACTTTGTCAAACGTCAATATTCGGTCAAAGCCCTACGCTGGTTATATTCCTTGTGCGACAAGGAAGACAACTGGATCCAACACGACCGCAACGGAGTAGGCGAAAAGACCATCGGAGGGTATTCGGTGGATGGTTGGGACTTAGAAAACTCCAAGATCGTGTACGAGTTTATTTTACCGATCTCCCATCTATTACCCTCAACGTGACACTACAAATCAGTTTTTACAACGGACCATGGAAGACTTTACCAGGCCACTTGTCAGCGCCGCTTGAAGTCAAAACAGCAAGGATACCAAGTGGTGGAAATGTGGGAACACGAGTACATTCACCGTTTGAAAACCGATCCCGAGCTTAATCGCATCGTGGAAAGTTACAGGTTGATGGATCCTCTGAACCCGAGGGACAGCTTGTACGGAGGACGGACGAATGCCACCTGTTTGCTGTACCAAGCCGACGAGGAGAAAGGAGAAGAAATCAAATACTTGGACGTGCGTTCACTGTATCTTTACGTGTGCAAATATTGTCACTTTTCCTCAAGGCACTCGCAATTGCTGACGGAACACATCGACGTGGACAACATTCGAATATACGAAGGACTGATTAAGTGCAAAGTCTTGCCTCTCACGGACTTGTACCATCCCGTTTTACCTCACCATTGCCAAGGAAAACTGATGTTTCCCTTGTGTCATACTTGTGCCGAAACGTGCAACCAAGACCGACCTTGTCATCACACCCAAGAAGAACGCGCCTTGACAGGAACGTGGGTCAGCGTGGAATTGTTCAAAGTTCTGGACCTGGGATACCAACTGTTAGAAGTGCACAAAATGTACCACTTTCCCAAGACAGAACAGTACCACAAGGGCGACGAGACTCAGAAAGGTATTTTTGACGACTACGTGGATGCCTTTTTGAAACTGAAACAAGAAGCCAGTGGCTATCCTTCCTGGTGGCACACTCCCAAAGACCAAAAGAAATTCAAAGAGAAATATTGGGAGCAGGAAGGCATCACTTTAGAGCACATCGAGAAAAATGAATGAAGGCGATCGTTTGCCAAAGTGATGTTAAATTGCTTGTGGGGCAAAATGGCACAACGACCGTGTTTACCCAAGACGTAGTATTTGACAGAACCTTCCCGCTACTTCCAGTTGATTCATGACAAAACCAAATACATGAAACACGTGGACGTCGTTAGAGAGGACTTGATCTTATTCAATTACGACGAAGAACTGGACTTTGTAGAGGCCGACGAATTTGAAAATGTCATCATTGCGGCTTACGTGACAGCCCATGCTCGCTTAGAATTGTACGAAGCTTTACACCAATTAGGAGATCGTGTACTGTATTTTGACACGGACAGTTGCATCTACATCGATCGCCTGGGTCACTGTCACCCTGTCATCGAAGGAGATCGTTTAGGAGCCTGGACAGATGAGCACCCCAATGACAAGATTCTAAGTTCTGCTAGTGGCGGTCCCAAAAATTACGGCTACAAATACCGGGACCCACAAGAAGAAGTGCACACCGAATGTAAAGTGAAAGGATTGACTGTCAGTTATCGCACCAGTGAAGTGGTGAATTTTGGCTTATTGCAAGAAGCCTTTGCAGTATGGACAGGATGGAAACTTTAAAGTGGCCACCTACGAACCGAACAAGATTGTACGTTTACCCAAACGCCAAATCATCAGTCGACCCTTGGAAAAAGTGTATCAAATCGTGTACCAGAAGCGACTTCGGCTTCTTAACCACTTCACTTTACCGTACGGACACGTCGATATTGGCTAGCACATAAAAAGAGACAACGTCCAAGACCAATAGGTCATTGTAAGTACCAACACCAAGCGAGAAAGATGAATCCTTTCAAACAGCAAGTATCAAGCGAGAGCAAACTCGAATGCGATGCTGTGCCTTGCGGTTGCAGGGATGCCGCACGCCTTGACCTCAGCGATTCAGTATCACATCATGGGAACTTTGCTATGACCACTACTACCATAACTACCATGGAACGATATGCTGTGCGTGTCAAACCTGACGGATGCGAAAGCGATGCCACTCGTTATCGTGGACTCTTTACTGGTTTTCATGGTGGATATCATCGTGAAACCATGCGTCTACCACCCTTCGGATGTCATCCAAAACTAAGCAAACTGCTGCGGATTTCACCGTACCCTCATCGAAATGAGCATGTGAAAGACGAATATTCGTTTCCTGTGCAATTGCATGCATACTGCGACTTTGAAAGTCGATTCCAAACCTTACATGGAAAATGGCCAAAATATCTGAGAGGACCTACCCCGAAGAATTAGCCAGAGCCGGATTTATCTACTTGGGCGAAGGGGATAAAGTCAAGTGCTTCAGTTGCGGTGTGCCACTTCACGAGTGGGAGCAGAATGATTCCGCTTACCTGGAACATGCTCGATGGTCTCCTCACTGTCACTACCTACCTTTAGTGGGACCTAGTCATTGAAGTGGCATACCATGTCGTTTAAGAAACCAGCTTGGCTAGGAGTCAAACGTTCGACAACACCTAGACAAGTATTTAAACGCCATTTAAAAAATAATATTCAAAGATTACCAAACGAATTGAAGGAGAAGATATACAAGGAAAATTTGGCAGGGACTTGCCAGAGCAAAATCTCAATTGGTGACTGAGGAACTATTGTGTCGAGAAATTCACAAGAAAAAAGTGACAAAATCAGCAAATTTGTCAGATTTCTCTGGATCAAGTGTGCGTTCATCCGAATATTCCGCTTTAGACTATTTACATCAGAAGATTTGTATTATCATTCTTGACCGTTACCCTGAATGGCTGTGGTCAGAAATTACTCACTACGTACGTCACTTTCGCTCTAGGAGAAGATTTTGACTGACATGGTCATGAATACTTTACAAGAGAACATTCGTGGTTTGCCTGTGGAGTTGAGAGGACGCATTTGCCGAGAGTTCGTCAAACTACAAGTGAAACGCAATGAACAATTGCATCCGTTACGTCACCAATGTTTGAACCACTGGTACCTAAATGCTATAAGAGGACTGATTCTGATGAAAGCGTTCCAATGGTCAGACATTGTTCAACTACCCCTGTGCGAGAAGGACTGGTTTGTTACTGATTCTTTTTACTACAAGGTAGACTTACTGCAACGAATTCCAGAAGAAGAGTTAGAGGGTTGCCAAAATCTTTTACACAGTGTAAACTTAGTTCAAGAGGACACGTCTGAACGGTGTGTGATGTGCAAGTTAGTGACTAAACAATTTAGATTCTCCACTGGAGTACGATCATCTCTGTGCAGAAAGTACACTTATTGGTTCCGACAAAAAGAGATATAAAAACGGACTACCATGCCACGACCTTTATCATTCGTGATACAACAGATTCCGTGGAAGGAAATCAATGACAGTATTCAGACAGTGGAGGATTACCATCGCATTTTACGAGAACTGTGACCATTGAATTGGGGTCGACGTGTGGTGTGTGTCTTAGTTACTCGCTTTCTGGGATTTCGTTTACTTTCCGATTCCTTGTGGACTCTTTACGAACTGTACATACCAACCAAAACATGAAAGTGGTTCCTTTAAATGTAAACGAGAGACTCATTCTGTTAAAAGCTTTGTGCTTTCATTTCGATACTTCGCCACCTCTGCGGGAAAACAACATTCGTCAACTTTTAGGCACTGAAGATGTGTACGACGATGGTGTGTAGCTTGTGACTTACACCCTCACTGGAAAGATGTACGTGACTGGAAAAGTTTGGGCTTCGAGGCTTGGACAAAAGAAGTGGCACACTATGCCCAAGATCTGTAATCCTGACTTCCAACGTTCAGTGAAAAAAGTAACTTTTAAGCCTGTGTTAGTGACAGTACCAGAAGAAGAACAACCCGTCACCGGGTAAAACCACTCTCTTCAGGACAGGACCGTCATCGACATTCTCGAAAGGCCATTCCGGGAGGACCTCTGTGTGACTGTGCCCAATGTAGAGACTCTAAGAACATTACACACTGTTCCTAGGACACAACACCTTGATCACCAAAATGTTGTACAGAGACTTGTTTATATTCCACTATGATCGTTAAAAGCCCTAGATATAAATCACAGTTAGGAACGCCTTGGCTGACTCATGCGTACGACGATGACACTCAAACCCCACACGCTTATTTACTCGTGGATTTAAAACCCACCACCCTCGATTATTTGCGATTTCGCACCCATCTGTTTCACCACTGGTGGCAAGACGGAGGACCTGTCGTGTACACGTCCCCGTCGTCGACTTAACAACAACAACCAAAAAAGTCTATAAAAACCTCGGTCACTTTGGGTCTGTCTCACAATGCGACAACATGACGTCCCTTCAGTCTCATCTTCCTGTCAAACTGATTCGTGCCTTGTACGGCATCAGTCGCGAAAAAATCCACAAATACATGCTCGTGCCTTAGAAGCTAATCTCAAGGAAGTGTTACGATGGTTTACGGTGACAGCACGTCAATTACTGCAAGGCATCATTCACATTCCACATCAAACCAAACGCTTTTTTGAGAGAAACAAAGTAGCCTGGACGCAACTGGCCGATCCTCGCATCGACACTCAAACCAGAAAGCAAATCATTTTGAAACCTGGAGCTAGCGGTTCGCTAGGAGGTGTCATCATTCGCGCCCTCTTAAAATGGGATCCTAATGCTTCCAAAGTCCTCCCCAAGAAAAAAGCCACTCCTCGACGTACCCACAAGAAAACGAAAAGTGCAACGGTGTCAAGACCAGGTCACAGCCTCAGAAAAAGAAAAAAGAAAATCCCACAGAAAACAGTTTCTATCCGCAAGAGAGGTACTGCCGCCAGGACACAACTTTACATTCGCAAACCACGACCTGCCGCATCGGTGACCGCATCTCCAGTACCCTCAGGTTGTTCCACTTCTCCGTTGCTGGTGATGCCTGCCAAACCCGATTTGACACGTATCTTTCCTAATTTAATGAAAAATTGGAAATCCGCGTCTCCCTCTTCCTCTTTAGCGGCAGTGGCCGCTGCTCACAAACTACCTGCCCCCAAAATCAAAGTCCAAGAGAGATCGGGCATGTTAAAGAGTTTACTGGATTTATCCAAGCAAGAACTGTCCCGATTGAGTCCGTTGCGAACCCCTCCACGACGTGTGATGCCTGCCATGAAAATGATACGACGAGCCGACAATCAGTGGCGTCGCATTCCAGTGTAAAAAAGACCTGAGGTAGACAATGGTGATCAGTGTTTTTGTTCTCCTGAACGCCCAAAGATATCCCCTCAAAGAAGTGTACACCGTCACCATCGTCGTTCTTCTGTCCAAAAAGGAAAAGGAAAAAGAAAAGTTCAGTCACGTCATCCGAAAAAGCGCTTAGCCAAACATAGACGTCTATCCCTGAAAAGACACACTCGTCCAAAGAAAAGGAGAAGCCACCAAAGGGAAGGAGTGTTTCACAGTTTTGGTGGATTTTTCTTTTAAGTGGATGAATTGGTAAATGATTTCGCCAAAAAGGTAGTTTACAAGCCCAAAAAAAGGATAAAAGGCCATGTGCCAAGTCAGCGACGTTAGTTTATGTTTGGTGTGTGTTCCGGAACCAACCAACCAACAAACAAAGATGTCACCCCCTAAGAGACATCCTACTTCTACCCACAAAGGAAAGAAAAGGAAAGGACTGTCTCCTCGTTCAGTCAAACATTGGGACGTGTTGTCCGTCCTGTTCAAAGCTTCTCCATCCATGCGAATAAAACTCATTCAAACAGCTTCCAAAGACGTCATCGATATCGTGAGCGAGCGAATGTTGTCTGAATGTCTTGAAAGGAATGATACCTTTGTCTAAACATCATAAAGAATGCTTAGCCAAACATCGACACCATCTTCGCCAAATGGTCCAAAAGAAAATACCCATTCCTCAAAAGAAAAAGATGTTGGTGCAACGCGGAGGATTTTTACCCCAGTTAGGACTTCTTACCAAAGAAGTAGCGGCACCAATGTTGGGTATATTGGGAAGTGTTTTACCCGCCATAGCTCCAAGATAAAAGGGCCAAGAAGATTAAAGGGACCTCTAGAATCAAAAGATCTCAGACGTGACCATTGAAATCCGATGGAAGGACGAAAATTGACTTTAGTACCTTACAAACGACGGATGGAATACCATTGTTGGCAAGAACAACAGACCTCGCATTTACCTCCCAATCCTCATTTGACCAAGATGTCCCAGTTACAACATGAATTGCAATCGTTGATGGATCGCAGCGATTTGTCAGAAACGGAAAAATCGCAAAGGTACGGTCAACTGTTGTGTAATGGAGCAAATTTTTCTGTCGATCTCTGTAGAACATTTAGTTAGACACGCGTACGATTAATTAGATTTATGGAGTTCTGCGCGCGTTTAAATTGCCATAATGCACGGATTGGTACTGTCTCTGTCACGAGTTTAGCGAGTTTTGATTAAGGCTACGTTTATTTAAACTGACCAGGAAAGGGGTAAATTTCTGATCGGTATGGAAAACTGTCATTTCTGAAAGTTACCAGGAATCAGCTGGGTAATCAAGGTTTGTCAGACGAACTGCATTGTTTCAGGAAGTTCAGACGGGAACTATATTTCATCCAGATTGGTCACGCTGTGAAGGGGGCGTGGTTTCACATGAAAACTCTCAGTTTAAATGTGCAAATAGCAAATTTGAAAATCAGTCTACGCTTTTTTCTGCAAGAGAACAGATGTAAATAGACTCCGAGTGGGTTAAGAAGTAAACTCACTCGTAGAAATCACGCAGGGGAAGCAATTGTCTGGAAAAATTGACAGACACGTTCTGGAAGTGAGAGCTTGGGAAAACAAGGGCGAGATAGCTCTACGTATTACGTATTACGAACCCAGAGTGGAGACAAAGTTGGAAGGAGCGAAAGAGGCGAGGCACCTGTAAATTTGGGAAAAGAACGTCAAAAGTGAAGAAGACCCAGACTTACCGGCACAAGGAAGTCAAAATTGGAGAAGACCCAGACTTACCGGCACAAGGAAGTCAAAAGGGATAGTCGCTGTGGAATTTGGACTGAATCAAGACCATCAGGTTATGAAACTGTACAAGGCAATGTTCTCAATATATTTCACTTGATCTAATGATGATTTAAATTCTATCGCTTAACAGATCGGCTGTTGGTATCATCATTTCTTTGTATTTGATAATTCGTTGAAGAAGTTAAGTCAAAAAGAAAGAAGTGTATCTTTCAATCGTAATGTATTATTACTTTTGTTTATGAACTTTATTGTTAGAAATTTTGATTAAATTTTGTCTTTATTTGTAACGGGGGCTCGTGTTATTCTGTTCTATATACCTGTTCAGCTCTTTATCTATTCCACCTGTAAATTTCACAATTTCTATTGATATTTACTCGTTCCCGGCAAATTACACCGTCGGCTATCACCTCTAGATAACGGTAACCAAACCCATAACACCCACCCCAACAAAGCTGGGAGGGGAGATCTGACATGTTGCAACGACTGCAGCTTCTTCACCAGAAAGCTTCAGACGAAATAGCTCTGCCAACTCTGAAAGATGTTAAAACCCTGATGAAAAGTCCACCACCACCACTGCCCCCCCCCCCCAGCGGTCAAGACAGATGCAGCCCCACGGATGCCTGAGGAAGAAGAGGCACGAGAAGTCTTTCAAGCACCGTCAGCAGCTCCCATCCCTAGTAAGATTGCAGCGTCCTTGTTGACCACTTCCCCTACACCCAAACGAGAAGAACTTAAAGGTTGGGTTAAAAAGATGATGTCCACTCCTCCTTCGACAGAAGTCAAAATGAAAGAAGGGAAAGCAGAAGTGAAAAAAGAAAAGAAGACCAAAGCCATCCCATTACCTCCACCAGCACCACCACTACTACCTTTGACTTCTAATCCCGTGGCACATCGGACACGTAAAGCCGTTTCAAAACCACCCCTTCGTCCCATCCAGAGTAGCATCAGTGAAGAGTGGATGACTTATTTAAAAATGGAGAGTGTGTTATCCAGCATTTACTATGATCCATCCCATCCTGCAGGTTAAGTAGGAGTTCAAAAATTGTATCGTGCTGCCAAAACTAGACTGAAAAGTGTCCGTTTACTTCAAGTGCAACGATGGTTACAAAAACAAGCCACGTACACCTTACTCAAACCCATTCGACGAAAATTTTCCAGAAGTCGCACCCGAGTGGAGGGCATCGATCATCAATGGCAAGCCGATTTGGCCGATGTCTCTAATTTGGCCACCTACAATCGTGGTTACAAATATTTGTTTTGTGTCATCGACGTCTTTTCCAAATTTGCCTGGTTCGTGCCATTTACTTCCAGATCGAACAGTGAGTTAGTGCGAGTCCTCAAACTAGTGTTGAAACAAAACGGACGTCACCCTCTTCGATGGCAAACCAACAAAGGCACCGAATTTCTGAACCAAGCTTTCCAAAAAGAATTAAAGAAACGTGACATTCATTTTTTCACCACCGAGAATCACGAAATCAAACCCAGCATCGTGAAACGTTTTCGGCTCACCTTGAAAGAACGCATATGGAAATATTTTACGCATCAACATACTCTCAAGTACATCGACGTCTTGCCGCACCTGGTCCAAGCGTACAACCAGTCTTACCGTCGGAGCCCCCCAAGAAGTGACTCCCGACAACACAGTGACCGTCTTCGAGCGCCTGTTTGGTACGTCCCCGACAGTGACTGTCCCCAAGAAAGGTGGAGTATTGGCAGTAGGAGATTGATTGCGCATTGTCAAAACCAAATGCACTTTCGACAAAGGTTACTTACCCAACTGGACCACCGAATTGTTTCGTGTCACTGAACGAGTGCCTGGCCGTCATCCTGTCGTCTATAAATTGGAAGACATGAACGGGGAAGTGCCCGAGTTACAACGTGTGACCAAAAAAGAAGACGAAGTGTACGAGATAGAAAGCATTCTCGATCGAAGAACTCGTAAAGTGGGAAAAAGTCGTGTCAAAGAAGTCAAAGTACATTGGAAAGGATATCCGCCGAATTTTGACTCTTGGATCGACGCTTCGCAAATCATCCACTATAAAAAGAAGTGACCACCATGCCCTTCAACACAGCCTCAACCGCTACCACTACAGCAGTGACCACTCCTTCCCCAGTTCTTCTCTGCAAGATCTACAAAGGCAACCCTTATTGGTGTGGTGTGGAGAACGTGTGCCTAAAATGCAAATCGTCATTTTCTGTCAGATCTTTGTGGTGTATTGTGTCATCGGTGCTGCCATTACCAATTTGAGTTTGCAACAAGGAGACAAACAACTGTGGACCATTTTACTCAGCAGTTTCATCGGTTACCTTTTCCCCAATCCGTCCCTGAAATACGCCTCTAACGGGAACAACGGGAGCCTTGCAGCCAACGTCAGTCACCATAACAATCACAACAATCCTCTTTTAGACACTCCTCTGACCTCCAGCGACCCCTCGGATGCTAGAACTCTGGAATTATGAATAGCAAATTTTACTTAACGTTACCCAGTGACAGTTCCATGGAAGTGTTTCCCCACAATACTTTGTGCTGTTTCACGGCCAAATTACCTAAGGCCATCCAATTGGATCACGAGGCCCATTGGGAAATGGCTTTAGTGGAAATGATTCACCCTACGCAAATCCTAAATATCCTTCCACATCAAAACACTTTAAAGATGGAAGTTCATGACAAGCAAGTGCAACAACACTTGGATGAACGCACCACTGCAGGTGACTATGAAAACACAAGACCCCAAAGCTAAACGGTTCATCTATCTGTTGACCATTCGTGCAGGCTATTATTTTAGCGGTCACCATTTGGTGAACGCGATTGCTCCCAAATTCAATGCCGTGTTTGGTAAAGCCTTGGAGAAAACAAAAAAAAAAAAGAAGTGTCACCCTCGAGTGCCATAAAATAGCTCGTCGCCTACTGATCAAATTTTCAGAGGACAAAGTATTGGCCATTACATTTTGTCCTGAATTGTATGACATTTTGTCAACACGGACAACAGTCATCTCCCAGGAACCCACTGGGTAGCCGTCTACTTCCCTAAAGAGGATTGTGTGGAGTATTTTGATTCGTATGGATTACCCCCTTTGGAAGACGACATCATCGACTTTATGAGAAGAAATGCCCAGACGACACGATTCAATAATGTGAAATTACAAGGCACAGATTTCATGGTGAGTGGACAATATTGTGTGTATTTTCTTCATCAACGCAGTCTTGGATATCCCTTAGAACATTTAGTGACTTATTTTGATCGTAACTCTTCTAGAAACGATGAGAAAGTAGATCGATGGTTTTGTGACCGTTATGGTTATCTTTTGTCTTTAGCTAGGAAACGTAGTGTACATCAATGGCCTCATGACTTCCATCAGTGGAAATCTAGCATGATTTCACAACGTTGTCAACCTTGTCAAAAATAGTTTGTTTGATGTTATTGTTAATTGTTAGTTGCTAGTTGTTTGTCTGAATAAAAAATGTTGAGTTTTAAAAAAATGTGTCTGTCGTTTGTTTTCAAAAAATTTTATCATTATAAATGCTCTTTGACTTCTCTTTATCCCTCACTATGAAATCAGCTCTACAACGTTCCGCCCATTCACAAACCCAGTAGGGATGTTCTCTATCGCGTCCGCGTTTGAACCATAGAAAGCGGGGCAGTCTCCAGTCTGGCCATCCATTGTTGACTCGTCAACCTACGAGGATGCCTTCAAGGCTTGCCAACCTGAACGAAGCTTATGTGAATTGACATCGTGTCAGGCAAAAACCTGATACCGAAGCCTGATGAAATAGAGAATGTCAGGATGTTGAAAGTGACCGAAGACCTGATAGAAGAGGTCTTCAGAGAGGAAATCAAGAAAGAGCAAGAGGAGTGGACGGAGAAGTATAGACTTCATAGAAAGAGGGAACACCACCACCAACAACAGCAGCAGCAACAGCAGCAGGAACCTGACAGAGGTTTTGTCGACTGCCGAGCAGACACCAAAGAGTTCTCCTTCTCTTTCCGAAGAAGCAGACCGTATCCTGTAGGAAAGCCTGCCGCCAGACGGGGACGCAACACAACAGCCCTTTTCAGGGCTACTCCAACACTCTCGAAAAGACATACTAATCCAATTGCCATAAACTTTGTGTGTTTTTATGTTAAAAAATTGAAGTGTGTCTATAAGCACTTCGTTTCTTTTGTCAGTCAAAATCCACCCTTCGTTTCTCTGTTTTGTCCGATAGTGTGTGTCTGTGTTTGTAAGCAAAAAGAGTCAGCGTTAGTGTTTCTTTTAGGTCCGTGCGTTCCATGTGATGGTAATAGTGGTATTGTAAGTTTTGGTGGCAGGGAATGTTTTTCTTCACGTTCTTTCTCCAGGGACATAAACGGAGCGATCGTCAATCTGGCTACCCATCGTTGACCTGTCAACAGTAACAGAATGAGTAACAGAATAGCAAAATTGCTTGAACTCCAAATGCACCTGGAGTATGCCAGACGCCTCCTGGACGAACTGGCCATGGAGGCCATAGCGGAAGCTGCCAGACTTGAAGAAGAGGAGGAGAGGAAAAAGAAATAAAAGAAGGAGGAAAGGATCCTGTCTCACCTCATGCTAAGTCCTGTGTGTAATGTGAAACTTGAGGTGAGGACGCCTCCACAACCAATACCAGTACCACAACGACGTCAGCCACAGCCACCAGTACCAGTGCCAGTAGAGCTGCAGAGACCTCATTATCATCCCCGGCTACAAAATAGAAGAAGACAGAGGGAAGTCTTCACCATCCCTGAAAGTGAGGACTGGGAGAGTGAATCCAGTCAACCCCCCTCTGTGCTATCAATCACAACCTTAAATTGGGAGCAGGACTGGAGCAGACGTTGCGTGTGTGGGGCAAGACCTGGGAGGTGCCAGGATTAACAAGGTGTAATTGGAGTTAGAAAAAAAAAACAGCCCTTCTCAGGGATAACCAGATCTCTAGATAAGAGACACTCTTCAAGTTGCCAATTTGTCTGAATGTGAAGTAGTGTGACTATAAACACTCGTTCGTTTTCTGATATTTGTGTGTGTGTGTGTGTGTGTGTGTGTGTGTGTGTGTGTGTGTGTGTTGCTGTGCGCGCGTACCTGTGTAGATAGTAGAGTGTGTGTTTGTATGAGTTCGCGTACGTTTGTGTGGATAGTAGATATGGTGTGTTTTTTCCCCTTCCCTTCTGTGTGGATAGTATATGGTGTGTTTTTTTTTCTTTCTTCTCTTCCTTTCTGTGTGGATAGTATATATGGTGTGTTTTTTCCCCTTCCCTTCTGTGTGGATAGTATATGGTGTGTTTTTTTCTTCTCTTCCCTTCTGTGTGGATAGTATATATGGTGTGGGGTTTTTTCTCTTCCCTTCTGTGTGGATAGTATATAGTATGTGAAGTGAGTTTAACTGATGTTTTCCATCACGTCCGTGCTTCAGGTATATAAAGCGGAGCAGTCGTCAGCCTGTAAGTTCACAGGTATTAAATGTAGGGAGCTCACAAATCCAAATTTTCCAAAACACAACTACTAACAATCTATTTACTTCTCTTTTCTACATCTCGTAACATAGTGGATCATTAATAGACCACCAATCATATTGACCCATAAACTTAGTCATTATATGGTGGCTAAAACCCCAGCCATCAGGACCAGCTGCACAATGCGGCAACGATTCGGCTAAAAATTTATTAAGTATAACATAGGACCTCAATTTATCCTTATAAGATGGCAAAAAACCCAAGCCATCAGGTCCAGCCACACAATGTGGCATTCAAACTATTAGGTTAAGACATATGACCCAAATTTATCTCTATATGGTAGCTAAAACCCAAAGCTATCAGGCCCAGCCACACAATGTGGCAACTAAACTAGATGATCAATATATATGACCCAAAATAACAGAATTATAAGGTGGCAAACCCCGGCACAATGTGGAAAACGTTAAAAACTTAATTATTAAATAATCATAGGTAGATCCACTGTGCCGCTCTTCCACTATAAACAGCACAAATATTTTTTCAAAATCTAAATACGGCAAGACGCCACCTTTTAATATTCGGAAAATAGGAACCAAAGTTATGATCCAGGATGCAAGGCGCCTCCTCCATCTGTGGTCCTTTCCTCCGCCGGACATCTTGCATGTAAGTGAGTGCGTGTGGGCTTATTCCCACTCACCACACGTCCAGTGAGACAACATTGTCTCCAAATGGATGAATCAATCAGCACACTGTGTGTGCATTAAAGCGTTGGGGGACGTGGCACTCTTCCGTACCCTCGAAAAAATCTATTAGCCCCCTGTGGGGGTATTAAACGGTCGCGCATGCCCAAGTGGGCGAATGCGACCTTAATTCCAACTAAGCAAGCAGTCTGGCTACCCAGCGTTGACTAGTCAACACA
Organism: Megalonaias nervosa; assembly: GCA_016617855.1. NCBI lineage: Eukaryota > Metazoa > Mollusca > Bivalvia > Unionida > Unionidae > Megalonaias > Megalonaias nervosa. Next base: position 21,423 of record JAECUM010040072.1, on the reverse strand, counting down.
AGATGGATTTGTTTAATCAATTGAAAGACTGTTAGTACTGGATGGTGGATGTAGCCTACGTGGTGGAAAGGCTTGAAAAGGAATGGAGGTATCCAGTTACCAAAGACTTTATGACAAGTCAAGTCACCCACCTGAAAATAGTGCAGAGTATGATGGAGGAGGAAATAGAGAAATTAAGAGACTTCATCTATCCTAAATATGTGAGAGTGGGGACATTGAAGGACGCACTTGATAATGTCATCCAAGTGAGGTGTTTTTTAGAAGACCTAGCAAATTTCACAGAGTGGTCTTTTGTCCAGTGGGGATTAAACCAATTAAAGAAAGCTGAGGACATGATGAGAAAGGTAATGGAAGAAGAAATGAAGAAGATAAAAGAGACCTGGGCAAAAGAGAGAAAGGAGAGGGAAAACAGAAAGAGAAAAGAGGAGTTTGAGAGACTGAACAACAACTGGATGAAAGTGCAAGAAACATTTAGATCTATGGGACATCCTGACTGAATGCCAGACGATGAAAAGAAGAAGAAGAAAGGAATCATAGAGAAAGTGAGAAGCTGGTGGAAGAAGTGGAGAAAATAGAAGAAGAACCCAAAGGCCCTTTTCAGGGCCACTTCATTGCCTCGAAAAGATTTACTTACTTTGCCATATAAATCTTGTCCCTATATATCTTGTCCCTATACAGCCCCAGGGTGTTTTCCCTATATGTCCTCATAGACCCTATCCATCTTTGCCCCATACAGCCCCAGGGTGTTTTTCTTTCTTTGGCCTCAAATGCCCTATACAGCCCCCATAAACTACTATAATCAAACAATATTTGGAACTATATTTACTGCAGAATTCGGAGACTACGATACCAGAAGACGAAGAAAGAGAACCAAAATTCTTTCAAATACTTACTCTATTAAAAGATACCAATACCAGTACCGTGACTATATGCCACTGCTTAACAGTGAATATCAAATGGAAACACGTCAGTACCGTGACTATATGCCACTGCTTAACAGTGAATATCGAATGGAAACACGTCAGGTGATTACGTTTCCTATTCTTGCATATTTCTCATTTTAGGTCATTCACATAATATATTATTGCATAGTTGGCAGACTGTATATGCAGTGTTTGCGGTTTAATATTTTTTATATGTCAACACGATAATATATCACTTTTTGTGACTTTCATTGATCCATAAAAGACCATGAAATTCTTTCGCAGTATTCTCATTACTGATTAGTTGAGACCGTATGGATTTTCCTTCCAGACTTCTGGAACCTTTTTCCTACTACAACAATCAACAATATCGGGGCAGTCTTTCCAATCGGTAGCCTAGTGGACACAGTTGTGGTTGCTTATCTCAGAATATGGCCAGTTTATCCTACGCAGAATTCTCCGAATTTCAAACTAAAATTAGAACATGAATACACTGCTGCTGCTGCTATGTGATATGGATTTTGCACACCACCACCATGACAAGCATGGATTAAATGTCAACCCAAAGGAGTAAATAAACTCACTTCAGTTATGAAAGGAATGTCGACAACCGAACTAGAAAGTTATCCAACCACTCTTTCAAATCAAATAATGCAAAAGCATTAAATCTGGAATCACTATAATTAGCAACACCACTTGTCTAGATTCAGTACAATTTCTCCATCCAGTAATTATCCCTTCACACGAATATTCAACAACTGGAATGCTATTTTTCTGTCGTATCCGTGACTACATCTGTGGTGAATGTCCATAGCAGAATCAGCACTTTTCAGTGGAAACGTTGTAAACAGTCTCATCCAGATCCATGTATATGGCGCATAAACTACTCCAGCTGACCTTATCGGAGTGAACTATGTGACATCACACATAAATTTCCATAAGAGATCCAGTGTTGAAAAATGTTCTATTGATTTGGAATTATACGTGCTCTCTGAATTATAATTTGTTAATGAAAAAAATTTGCTTTGAAATGTTATTGGGTATCGAATCGTACATTATTTATTCGTGTCGCATCTGGGACTATTATTTTCATGAGCAAGAACTGAAAGGTCCATCTGAGAAACTAAAAGAAATGCCGAACATCATTTATTCTTCCTATCTAAACTTTTCTCCAATGAAATAAAGCCATGTTATAAATAGAATCTCAGAAACTCGTGGAACAATTTCCAGTTTTTGCTCTCTAAGGCTAGCAAAAACAGGAAATTATTGAACTCATTTCATAAATTCTATAATAAATCATTGCCCATTTGAGATCCCTATTTACTCTACGATCAAGTGTCCTTTAGTCACTAAAAACATATAATTAGTTTGACTAATAACAGTTTAGTACCTCATGGAGTTATATCTCTTTTTAAAGAAAAGAAAGATATTTTTTGTTAAAAATAGTCACATTCTGGAGGAACAGCAATTACACTTTTAAAAATGTAATTCAAACTGTACATAATGTCAGTCATGCATAAAGCACAGTGAAGAAATTCAAAACAAATTATTTTTGAAAAAGCTTTTGGTAATAAATAAAGTTTATGGATCATCTTTTAGCGAAACAAAATTCCTATAAGCAACAATGTTACGTCAAATAGGACAGAAAAGGAAAATACTGTATGTGGCTTATTTAAAGCACACACATTTTACATAAATAAGACAAAATAAAAACAATACTGTCCGTCCTTTATTTCAACAAACACGACAGTAGTCGGAAAGCAAACAAAATAGTATATTATCATAGTTGATAAAAATAAGAAGAGAGGGTGACCAAAAATACTAAATCGGTGTCTGGCCGAAAAATCGTATTAATTATAGTAGGTACCCAAGCTGACATCCATGTTTTCATGTTTGAATCCATGGCCGAGTTTCGGAATTCAATAACAGACTGTAAAACTCTAGTAACGTCTACAAGAAAGATGTGAAAATAAATTGTTAGATATAGACATGGCATGGATTACTTAAATTTTATATCATTATTAACGCTGGAACATACGTTAAATGTTGTACATTGTGTATACCGACATGTGGTAAAAATTTACGATGTTTCCTTTGTAGGCAGAAATATGAAGTCATGACGTTGAGGACGAGTCATGCTCAAAGATATTAAATTTAGTTAATAAATTATATGCTCTGAATCGCTGAAACAATTAGTCAGTTACACCATCCTTGAATTTAATAGCCGCTGAATTTATCTAATAGCAATCTCCCTCATTTACGCAAACATACGAAGAACAATGGATCACTTCTGCAAAGAATGTGATTACGCCCGCTTTAATTATCGTTACGTTCTGTCGGGCAGGATACAGGTGGTTATATTTTGAGACAATGATTTTAAAAAAGGGAAAGAACAACGCAAGAATTAGTGCATCGTACGTAAGAGCTTCTGTGATGTACGAAAATAAAAGCCCAAATTAAAAGTCAGTATCCAAAACCTGAACGACGTACAACATTAGACGCTTGACAAATGCCCTCAGAATGGATCTGTGAATACTGTTTTCTCAATATGTTTTCCAAATTTGGTTTTAAAATCTTTTTTTTCATACTAACAGTACATGTAATCAAATTATCATCTAACAGTTCGTTCTTTTCACATCTAAACTCTTTCACGAAATATCTGTGGTTGTTCTTTGGTTTCCACCATGTCTGTTTTCTTCATTTTTTTCTTCATATTTTTACTTGTATACTTTCTGCTAGTCGAACAGTCAGTGCATGTTCTATACACGGGCGCATGCGTCCGTGCGCGTGCGCGTGTGCGTGTATGTGTGTATGTGTGTGTGTGTGAGAGTCCAAATCACATATAACATGGTAAACGATGTATTTGTAACTTAAATGGGTAAAGAACAAACGTAAAGTCGATCACATTGGCAACGTTTGCTGAGTAAGTATTTTATTGCAACAAAATTGGCATATTCTCCATGTGCACAAATAAAATGTGAAATCATGACACGTCCTTGCAGTTTTTGTGTTTCTCTTCTGCAAACAATGTCAGTTAGAACTCTTCATATGTGACTCGTCTCCACAGTGGCTTGAAAACGTTATGAGCAAGGCGCTTGAGTTCTCATGCTGACAATAATGACGAGGAAAACTGAATATTGGCAACACATGCCAGTTGCCCTCTACGCAAGTGGGAAAATTTCAATATATATCAAAGTTGTTTTGAATTATATCTTCTTTGGATGTATATATCCAATAAATATATCTTTAAAAGAGAAGCCCCTTTGTTCAAAAGAAATATTCACTGACTAGGACACATAAGATTGCACGATTCACGCGCTGTGGACTGTGCCTCAGCTCAAATTGATAGAAGCCCTACCGTGCAAGAATAATTGTGTAAATAATTGATTCGAGTAATCGTTTGGTATAAAAACACAAATCGATTCTACCAGAATAGAATGGTACACTATGTTTAGCTACACACGAAAGTCGATATATGTTTATAGCTTGCGTTACCCTCTGCCTGAAATACTGATGTTAATTCGGCTACCACTGTTAGTTCCGTAGCGCCCACCACTTCTGCTCCTGCTACTAATATTGCTAATTCTACTGTTATTATTGCTTAGACTGCTAACACTGCCCCGTTTGATGTTACCGTTATCACTATTGTTTGGAACGTCTATTGCTGCTTTCCAACTTTTTCCGTTGCTGCAGTTGATTGTTTTTGTTTGACTGGTTTATAAGGAATCAGCCAAGCCTTCAATAGTTTTGTTTAGGGCCGTTCACATCCATCTCAGTGGAAGATCTTGATATTTATCAGAAGAAACCGAAAGAACTTTGAAAGTAACTGATAGCGGCATAAACCTAAACAAGTGCTTTAACAGCTTAATACCAAACCAAAAGAGAAATTCAGGAAGGAATTGGAATACAGAAATCTGTATAATATTTACTCTTGTCCTAAATCAAGAACACCTCTTGATACGACGCAGATGGCAAAATAGGTCATGAACACGTGGGGAAAAAAATTAAGTCGATGAATATCGGTCACCTCCTTTCAAGCTTCCAGTTTCCATGGCGGCCAGTTACTATCGATTTATGGTGGTGACTTTAGCGATTAATTAACCTAGCACATTCACAGTCAGTGCATCCTGTCCTTACAATTAGTTACAATCAAAGCATCTATGGCCTTGTCCAGTTATTGCTAATGGATAATGTTTTGAAAAACAACACTTACCGCTCACCATTAGAAACCTTGACATTCGAGATTTTCTGGACAAAACAGACACCCATTTCCAAGACAAAATTTCACATATACGTGGATTGAAAACCTCCTTCTAAAGAATATTACAATCTTACGAGATATCGTGCAGAATTGTTCTTCATAGCAAAAGTCAACGGTAGCTCTATTAGTGACATTGGGCTACTACAACAGCTATTTATATTGCTGTCACTATTACTACATTTCTGCTGGTGCTTCTATTACATGTATTTCTGCTGAAGTTCCTGTTTTATTTCTGTCACAACTACTACTACATTATCGCTACCACAAAAATACCGAATCTAGTTTTAGTGTTGCTGCTGCAATGCGCTGTTTGTACGTTTTATGCCTGTCTATATTTATCAATTATGGTGTTATGTTTTATGTCCCTCCTTGGTACCGACTATGGTATTACGTTTTATGTCTCTGCTTGGTACCGACTATGGTATTACGTTTTATGTCTCTCCTTGGTACCGACTATGGTATTGCGTTTTATGTCTCTCCTTGGTACCGACTATAGTATTACGTTTTATGTCTCTCCTTGGTACCGACGTTAGTATTACGTTTGCTTCTCCCGCAGCTATTACAACTATAAATAGTAGTGTTAGTTAATGTTAACTATTTCTTCTGCCTCTAATGCTATTCTAAATGAGGCACCCATTAAAAACATAACTTATTAGTATTTCAGTTGTGATATGTTACAATGTGCACTAGATTTCAATAGGCGAAAGGCTCATTCTTGAGTTGGTAAATCAAACTGATGTAGCCATGTTTCAAGTTGATGCCAACGTATCTTCTACACTGTAGGTGAATAGAGGGTAATTTCTACTTACCTACAGCGTCTAACCACATGCATCAACTTTCCACTGTGACGAAACAACCGTCAGGTAACTATCTTCGACACTTGTCCAGCCTATGTCTTGAATATTTATAGCAAACAGTGAACACTATCTGAAACAGATCTCTTTTTCAGAACTAAACAAGAAAATCTTGAAATCAGGCAGTAAGGCAAGAGATCAGAAAAATTGCCGGAGTCCTATTTTATTCATGTATAAAGTGTGCACAAATTACTACCAATTAAGGAACATATAACTTTATGAATATTTCAATTTGTACAGTCAAAAATCTGCATGTTTTTCTTTTTGTATAGTACAGTTCGATGTGAACACCCATGGCCCTTTCCAATTTTATGGTACAAATGGTTCTGAATGAGTTAAGTGATATATTTCATTAGAAACACCGCAAACTCGAATCTCATCATAAAACGAACAATGGCCTGGAATTACACAGTACTCGGGTATGTGAATTAGTATCCCTTTATCCAACACTTTAATGTAACGAAAGAATTCTGTGATTGAATTGTGTTAATACCAATAGCAAAAGAGTGTCGAAGGTCTGCGAGGAACCGTAGCAAAAAAGTATCTTTCAGGCTATCTGAAATCTCATTAACACATCTGAATCTATATAGGAATCGTCGCTTCGTTTTGATTACGTTTGCCTCTTTCTTAAACGTTTGGAAAAAGGCAAGACAAAAGATAAACATCATATAAAACCTATGTTAGTTTTGGGTCGTAATAATTTTAAATGTCTAATTGACGGATAAATGAAATATTTCCCATTTGAAATGCAATATTTGACATTTAATGTTTGATTTTAAATTTTGGAAAGAATAAAAATGGTTCGTGATATTTGGTCATAACAGTAAATTTGGTCTTTCCTATAATAATAAGAACAGTGAAATTCAACCTTTAAACATGTATTTTTTGCCCAAATATTGAGACCCCATGCTCAAACATTTGAGATAATTGCGCAGTACAACTCCTGGTGTCGCGAATAATTATAAAATTACAGTGACTTAACATTGAATCCACTGAACCGTAACTTGGCTTATCTATTTATTCTGTATGTTACAAGCGGAATGGGATTAAATAAGCACTATTCGCACTTTCTGCTCTCAAGAAATCTACCCCACTGATAATATTCCGATTCTTTTAACTATTCGAATGAAGATTTTGTACGAAAAGAATTAAAGCTTTCAATCCTGGATTCTCCAGGTTTTATTTTTCCGAGACTAATGTTATGCAATAATGACATCACACTTCATGATTAGGCGAAAATCGTCAAAAAGAATCACGCGTTGTGCGACACCCATATCATGTGGAAAGAGCATCGACTACAGTGTTAAAATAACATGTATACTGTATAATTGTATCATTATTCAAACAGTTCTAAATAAATAACCTTCAACTTGATATACCTCTCAGTTATGACAATTGATTGAACTCCGAATTGTAAAGACCTGTATACTTACAGGACAGTGTACCAGTTTATTTCCCACGCGGGATTTCGGGATAGGGGTTAATGGCGTAACATTGTTTCAAAGGGGGGAATATAAACAAACGAATACAAAATCGATGGAATGAAGATGGAAAGAAATAAAGGATGAAAAGGAAAGAAATAAAGAAAAATTAAAGGATAGATATTGTAACGTTGTCCCTCTTGGTAATTAGATTTGGCTGTCGTTATCTAGAGGGTGACCTCCCTCGATTTTATTGCCCGGTGTGAGTGGATAGATATAACATCAACAGAGAACTGAGCAAGACTATTGAGAAGAAATAATACAATACGAGCCCCCTTTAGACAAGAAAAAAAGAATTTAATCAATAACAAAAAAAAAAACAAAAAACAAATAGTGTCAGGTTCCATTCAAACAAATTTACGTTAACAGAACTTCAATAGCAGTGTTCTAATTTGGATTCGTTTCATCATGGTAACGAGTGGTGAAAAGAGCACAATGTCCACGCTTGATTTGCATCACCTAGCGTCGCTTCCGGTCTTTGTCTCCGTGTATCACACGTCTTCCCACCTTGACGTGTATACGCTGAGCTTCCTTGATCTTTCTATTCTGAACGCTTCATCTCTATTCCGGACTTCCGTTTTTCGGACTGTCCCCGTCTGTTCCTGGGAGCTGTTTCCTTGAATGACAAGATTACCACTAAATTTCTATACGTATATAAATCCTCTCACTTTCGTTACTCAGAAAGCATAAACTAGCTATCCAAACACTGCATAAATTCTGACATAATGTGACCTTAACGATTAATAGTCCTTACAAATTTAGACTGTATTTTGAGAAAGGTAAAATCGTTATCTCTAGTTACAAACGCCCCTGTAATATACATCCAAGTCTGACCTAATTCGATAGATCATCACTCCCGCTCCCAGCGGCCGACCACAAATTCACATGTGAGCAGTGCATATAACATTCCCGTATCTCTCTGCATACGCTACCACATGACTTCTTAGACATACTATCGATTACTATTGCATAAGATTCACTAAATTCTGGCTCATAGCATAACCTACAAGATTACAAAATCATATATAAAAATGCAATTATCGTTAACTCACGACAATCAGTATCGTCCTAACAGACAAAGGAAATTAATTCATATAACCCTATGAAATCTTACACATCTGAAAATCTGGATCGCATGCAATCAGTCAATTCTATCAATGAACAAGTAACTGTAAAATTAAGAAATAAATTGCATAACAACTCTAGCATATCAACATATTTCCATGAAATCGAATAAACGATACCTAGTTTGAATCCTAGTCAAATAAAACACATTTGCATAAACAAGACAAATAAAATAGAAAATTACATGAAAATTAAAATTGCGTACCTTAATGCTGTTCTTAATGCTTAATGCTGTTCTTTTCAGAAATTGTGCGTCCTAGCACTAAAGCCTGTCTTTTCTTAGAAGACAGCCACCTGGTCCCTTTTACTTGTTTAACGAGGAAAGCACTATTCGTTAGGTTGCCCTGGAGCCAGACGAGTCTTGTCTCTCGTAGGAAAACTCTCGGACTAAAGAAATTCGACCAAGGTCGTCACTTTAAATTCACATCACTTCCAAGGTATACGCCTTAATTTAAACTGACCAATCGTAATCAGCGGTTCCTAATTTTTCCTCAAGATAATTATTTCTTTCATCAGATTTTGATAGCCTACAATCTGAGAAATACGATGCATATCAACTTCCCTTTGAAAATGACTATTTGACATGGGAATCCCATCAAGCGGTTATGGTCGGTAATTTTAATGTTTACTTTCTCAGGACAGCGTTGCAATGCCCGGTCAATTCTAAATGAGCCGTAGATGCTGGCCTTTCAAGTTTAACAACTGACATGAAGGAAAGGTCGAAGTGACCCTTCACAAAGACCTTGCTGGCTTGACTGTAATAAAATTTTTAATGCAGAATGTATTCAATTTTAAGGTTCCATACTTATTCAAAATTCGACACATTACAGATGTACAGCTGAGGCCCGAGTATCCAGATTCCATTGGATTAGTATGAAGACAAGAACAGTGCATATTGGTTTGCTATACAGCTGGAATACCACGATGTCTTTAATGAGCGCAGTTTGCGCTGTACAATTGACACAAAATTATATTTAATAATTAAGATACAGCCTTTCATTTGTCACCTGTCTTAAGATTGTTTGAAATTTGCATGAAAGCTTTATCAAGGAATAACAGGAGTACATACTCTAAGAGACATATAAAAACACGTAACTTTTATTTAGGTTCTGATACTTTTTAAACGTTTTGATACCCTGCTATTCAGCCTGTCAGTAGCAATCAACCTCATCCAGTTTATCTTTCCCTTGTATATACGTTTGTTTTGTATTGAACATGCTATGATTGCATAACGGCTAGTAACACAGTCCGTATGAGGCAGTTTGAATAAAACACCGGACAACTGTACTGAAAAGGGTGATCAGATATCTGCTATCAGCAACCTTGTGAAAATACCGGACAGATGCATTGTCAAAGACGAGTAAGGCCTGCTCTCTAAGCCCTTGAAAAATATCGGACAAGTGCATTAAAAAATGAGTAAAGACCTACTCTCTCTGACCTTGTAAAGATATCAAGCAGATTTATTGTAAAAGATTATTTAAGACTTGCTCTCTGTGACCTTGTGAAAATTTCAGATGCAATTGAAAAAGATGAATTAAGACTTGTTCTGTATGAGTTCGTTGTGTTAAAAAACAGATGTTACGCATTTCTTATATAGATACCTATTTCATACAGGTATTGTCCCATATGTTTCGATTGGTTTACGTAACTAATACATTTTGACGGTTACATAATTGTGTGTGTGTGTGTGTGTGTGTGTGTGTGTGTGTGTGTGTGATTTGCATTTTTAACGCACCTTTAACAATTTTTCAGTCATATCGCTATGATGTCTGCAGTGTGACAGTTTTATAGTGATGTCTAGCACTGAGGCATCATGCCGCAGACATGTAGCATGATGTCCCACCCAGTCACATTATCCTGACACCAGGTCGACCAGTCCTAACACTAACCTCTTAATGCTGAGCGCCTAGCGAAGCAGCTGTTAGTACCATTTTGATAAGTCTTTGGTATGACTCGGCCCGGGTTTGAACCCACGACCTCCCGCATCCGAGGCGGACGCTCTAACCACTTGGCCACCGGAGCGGTCTGTTACATAATTGCATATCTGAGATAAATGTAGACTCCCATGAGACAAACTTCAGATTTATCGACCATATTTGAAGGTATAAGTATAGGAAACTATTCCATATTAATAATTCGACCATATTTGAAGGTATAAGTATAGGAAACTATTCCATATTAATAATTCGACCATATTTGAAGGTATAAGTATAGGAAACTATTCCATATTAATAATTCGACCATATTTGAAGGTATAAGTATAGGAAACTATTCCATATTAATAATTCGACCATATTTGAAGGTATAAGTATAGGAAACTATTCCATATTAATAATTCGACCATATTTGAAAGATTAAAGATATCGAAAGTTCAGTTTTACGAAGCAATAACATTCTGGCCACACTAGATCTTTTATTTCCTATCAGTAAACATCTGTGCTTTACAATAATCTAAATAATAAATATGTATCTTTTAATTTTGACAAGGTTTTGTCAGAAGGCACCGATGAATCTATGTGTGCAACCACTCTAAATATCACTGATTTGAGACACATCTGCTGTCTAGTTTTATTTTATACATCAAAAGACACATTTAGGGTACGTAAGAGATTTGATTTCCTGTTGCAGTGCATATAGTTGACACCGATCTGCATTTAATGTGTGCATACTTGATTTCTGATGAGTTTTGCTGGATACGTAAAGGTAATATTATATTAGTGTTTGTTTTTAAAATGTAATCCACTTTCAGCTCTATCTTGCTCAGCAAACACAACACATGGGAAAGTTGAGATTTCCTTTCCAAGTAAAAAATATATCAGCAAACACAACACAAGGGAGAGATGAGATTTCCTTTCCAAGTAAAGAATATATCAGCAAACACAACACAAGAGAAAGTTGAGATTTCCTTTCCAAGTAAAAAATATATCAGCAAACACTACACAAAGGAAAATTGAGATTTCATTTCAAACAAGAAATATATCAGCAAACACAACAGTAGGGAAAGTTGAAAATGCCTTTCCATCTAGAAAATATGACAGCTTGACAAAAGGTAATATGCTTAGTGTTTACCCATTCTTTCAATTTTATAACGAGACATACATGGAAGAAAAAAAATAATTTTCATTTCAGCATTTAAAATAACAGATACATTTTATTTTGCTTTATAAATAAATATATGCTATATGTGATAGCTGTAAATATTTATTCCCAACTCCAAAAAAAAAAAAAAAAAAAAAAATTATACTGAACAAAAAGATTAATTTCCTGCATGGATTCTCAAGTATGGATGTTTTTAGTTATGTACAGTCACTGGTACTTTGCCTCTTGAATCTTTTACAACCAAAGTACAAATATGGGTTTATTGTACATGGACAAGGGGGGGGGGGAGAAAGATTTTGATTTTTAACGTAGCTTTAATGATTTCGCAGTAATATCGCTACGATGTCCGCAGTGTGGCAGTTTATAGTGATGTTTAGCACTGGGGCATCATGCCGCAGATATGTGGCATCATGTTCCACCCAGTCACATTATCCTGGCACCAGGTCGACCAGTCCTAACACTAACCTCTAAATGCTGAGGCAGGTGTTAGTACCATTTTGATAAGTTTTTGGTATGACTCTACCAGAGTTCGAACATGCGACCTCCAGCATCCGAGGCTGACGCTCCAACCACTTGGGCACCGGAGCCGTTTGTACAAAAAACAAATTATGAATTAAATTAGATTAGTCAGAGAGCTTTACACAGATTACTTATAACTATTACGTGAGCACCTTAGTAAAGCGTCTGAAATATGTAATTATTGAAGAAGAAATGGGGGGAGGCGGAATCTTAAAAATTGCAACAAAAAGTTTGAGGTAATGGATGAATCTTGATTGACGTCTACAAAATTGCTAACAATAAATCTTGACAATAATCTTTTTTCTCTTCATGATTAATTTTTTCTCAGCTTTCGTGCAATGACTCAGTTGTCGACAACATTAATCACCATCAATAATAACTTACAAAAAGATATTCAAGATTCACACAAGACTCCGCACACATAACAAATGTTTCCTACTCCTACATACCTATACATAATGACATATTAGAAAAACTTTTTCCAGAGGTCAATCATACAGTTTAAACAAAATTGTATCAACATTATCAGTAAATCAGACCGATGCGCACTAGAACCAATTCTCGACAACTTCAGCTTTCCTAGCGACGATTTGAGACAAATCTAACCAGTCCTCGTAAGCAGTGATGTGGAAATGTGTCATATCATGACTGTCGTATGACAATCACGTTTATGTACGTTTACACGTTACCAAATTTTGCAAATGTTTATACGCAGTAATCAAAACTAAGCCGTTTATATGTATAACAGCCTTGGTCACAACACGTAATTGCTTTCCGCCTATAATGAACGGAGAGAAATAAATTTGAAGTGAAACTTAATTATCCAATTATCCGTGTTGCAATGTTAACTATTTTTATATGTATGCTCTCTCTCTCTCTCTCTCTCTCTCTCTCTCTCTCTCTCTCTCTCTCTCTCTTATATATATGCTATATATATATATATATATATATATATATATATATATATATATATATATATATATATATATATATACTCTCTATGTGTGTTTCAATGTGTGTGTGTGTGTGTGTGTGTGTGTGTGTTGGGAAATTTCAGGGTAAAAACAATAGAGCATGCGGACTGAGAGGAGAAAATGATTATGGCACTGCTTGTGCAATTTTTCCACACAATAAACTCATTGCAAGTTTATTTACACATAGGTCAATACAAATTACCATACGATGTACGTCGACAAGTCCAATTAACAGTTCCATGCAGCTGGAAAAGGTGCGTGGATCATACAGGTTGCACAGCATTTTTCGGTTCATAAATAAATAAAGGTACGTCGAAGAGCCAGCCAAGTGCATGCTTATTTTAATCTCCTTCTTGGGAGTTATAAGGCTTTCATAATCTATAAACCTCTCATCTGGCCACGATATATATTATTCAGGTTTCAGGCAGCGGACCGCTATTCAGTCTGATCAGCAACATTGGTGTCAGTGTTTACCTAAATGGTCTTAATAGATATAACCTTGACCCCGTACAAGCGATTGTCCAACCAAATGTGTGGCATAGACACGTAAGGCTATAAAATACGTACATTAACAGATCTTTATAACTCCGATATTGTTTGTTCAATTTTCATAAATATTTAAGGCCGGCAAAATGTGTCCGGTTAATAACCATGATTTTTTTACCATAGAGAAATCGCCTTGTTAAAATAATCAACTCTTAATTAGTTGCAGGGCATTCTCCTTCAGTCCTGGAGTTCAATTCATTTTGACCAAAAGGACTGAAGCAATCGTTGCAAAATTTATTAAACAATTCATTCAGCGTAAAATGAAATAAAAAAGACACAATTCATTATCACAAGTTAATGATTGAATAAGAATGATAGTGCCAATACGAGTTGGGTAATACGAACAATTTTGTACCGCGGTATCTTTGTACATTCTGTGATACCTACTACGGTATCACATAATTACATTAGGAACCAACAATATAAATGGGGGGGGGGGGCAAGAGCATGTGATTTTTAGAATAAAAAACTTCCAGCTCTCTAGTTGGTCTAAAAAATAATTTGCTCTGATTTATAGCAAAATAAAACGATATTGTATCTCTTATGTTACTTTAAAAAATTAATTCAATTTCACGTGGGCTTTCAGTAACATGCCATCCCAGGCCATGAAAGGTAGTGTGTGGGGTCGAGCATAGCATGCAGTCATGTAATCTTCGAAATCGTCATCACGCTCGTCTAACCTGAACTCTGGAAATTGGGGTCGTTGACGCGGCAATAGTAGCTGAAGTATGGCAGCAGTTTCTCTCATCTCATGCAATACCGGCTGAGGTGTCTCGTGATATAATCTTAATACGCAGCTGCAATGCCGTTAGGCGAAGCTGCCTCACAGTCGGACGCTGTTCATTTGGAGGAAGTCCTAATAGTGCACCTAAATCTGCCTTATATGTACCTCTTAGTAGCCTTATTCCGTAATCTTGCGCGAAAATTTTTTAGTTCATACATGACAGGCATACTGTTATAATAAACGCATTATCTAATTGTTTTCTCGACTAATAGTTTTTTTTTTTTAAAGTATATTTTTGCTTTACCAGGATCGGATACCCCAATCGCCTTAATCCCAGATATTACTTAATTGTCTTCTATGTTGTTTTCGACGGTGCGAACGTCAACAACATAATTAGTCTTTTCCTCTACGGCGTAAACAACGTTTTCCACATTTAAGTTGGCAAGTCCTTGCCGACGCGCGCAATAATACACGCGAACAGATCTGACTCCGATACCGCATTTAAGGCACGGTCAAGCGCCTGAGCCAAAGCGTAACGTGAGCAAGTGACATATACAGTATTCAAAATGACATGTTCCTGCACAAAGCTTACGTTTTCTGTTGCATACACCAAAGCATTAGTTACGTCCCTGTGCCATTGACCTTTCGCTTTTTGTGTCATCGCCGGGTATCTCGTGTTTCGTCTCTGAGTAATCTGTCGCTGAGTACGTCGGCCAACGCCGACGAGTTGGAATTTTCTTGCACAATATCATACAATGACGTTTCTTGCTATATTTCTCACCGAGTTTCAGCGTGCGCGCTCAACCGTGATCCCCATAGACCAGACTAATTTTTCAATATGCTACAGATACATGTTTAAAAAAAACATACAGCAATTTTGGGCCTTTTCGACAAACCGGCATGATGTGTCGAAGCTAAACAGCCATTCAATCCTCTCTGTATCGTTATTAATGCACCGCTGCGTGGGAATTTTAATTTCTGCATCAGCTACACTCAGATATTCTTCCACAGTGCGTGTATAATAAAAGATGCAATTATTTAATATAATATTCTCATACAAAAGGATTGTTCTTGACGATAGTATTTCCTCGAGATTTATTGGCATGCTGCTAGCTTAAGCTGTTGAGCATGGAAGGTCTCAATCAAGAGTATAATCCTGTAACCGATTAGGCCACGGTTTAGTTCTTGTACATATAAGAAAAGAAGTCATACATAAATGTAACATCGTTATCAAAAACATGTGCTATGCACTCCTCCCTGTTGTGCCAATGTAAAAACGATCCGATTTTAAAATTGCTATACATCTCGTTTGCTCATTTAAGTACAATTATTTTCTCTACTGTAATTGGCTATTTATGACGTTTATAGTGTACATGTCTTGTTTATTCGAATGTTACACATCCCATTTGTTAGCACACACACGTTTATCAATCATTATCGTAGATGGAATCTAGTATGCCAATTTCTGTGTCGGAAATTATTAAATTGGAACGTCTATCAACAATAATTTCAGTCACGTTCACATCGGTGATGGTTAATTGACTGTTGTGACCGTAATCTTAAAAAATATGTCCATCTCTGAGAATTATAGGCACGCAGGATCAAATATATTTCATATTAATCCGTCCGCCCAACATGTGTCGAATCTGTTGTGCTGTTCTAGGAATGCCGCCTTGATCTTTACAGTGATTTAGCTAACGCGAAGTAGTCTCATAAGCGCTCTCTGGGAGATCAGTCGCGCAGACCGGAGCATATTTGTACGTGTACGAGGAATTCCCGCGTTGAACTCGGGTGTGCAGAATATAGTAAAGTCAGGAGTTAAGGAACTTGCGGGCCTGAATTGGTAACTGCGGTCTACTAAACCACTAATATCGCCATTTATCAGCACACTACTGGCTTTATATGGCGCCGGTATATTTGGCGCTGGAAAAAACCGGAAATACCCTGTGAAGAATCACCGTTCCAAGGAAAGCTACTGGCACACATTCTCACATACCCACGTTGGTCGAGCCGAGACTCGAACCCATATAGACAGAGGCGAGATATGAGCGATCTATACCGGCGAGTGCTTTTGACCTCATAATTTGCCTACAAAATAGATGTAGTGTAAATTTTGATTTTTGATTTTGTTAGTTTTCTCAACATTTTTCACACTTTATAAGCTAAATCACGCCGAGGAAATGAGAACTAAATGCCTTACAAAGGGACATACAGAGGAATCCTACCCTTGCTGGCTTGTGCGTGCACCGCACCCGCGACCCTTGGATTACGAGTCTGACGCTTAACCAGCTGAGCTACCGCAATGTAATTATAGTCATAGTAGGTTGGTAGAACCTGAAGTTAGAAAACCGAAATTGATAAACTAGATAATTCTTCTACTGGTTACATCAAATATTGATAGCTCTCAATATATCATGAATTCCATTAAGTGTTACCTAGTACTTACCCATTACATAGATTTCAAATAATGACTTCTCTAACGCATGGTTTCTGATAAGTGTGTAGCTTTGACATTCGAAAGAAAGTGTTACCGTTTCTGAATCACCGCACGATATCAAACTTCATAAGTTCCGGTCTTTTTCAAAACCAGTAACTTCCATTTAGGCATTATCGGATTGCGGACTTCATGAAATACATACTTACTTCCAAAATTAAAGAGCTTGACGCCGTGCAAATATACGGTCTCCGAAATTGAAGATTTTACAACGGAAATGCTCCAATGAATATTGACAATTTTACGTGTTGCAAAGGCACATGTTAACACACTTTTACGAAGATTTCTGCTTTGTTCAAATGAGTTCAAATTACAGTCAAAATATATATCAGACTGACAGTGGCAAGTCATTACAACAAAACAAGGCAAAGGGGCCAAGTGTTTGGAAATATTTTGTTAGACTCTTGACATACATCCATGTCCGCTTAGCTGGATGGTGTAGGGATAATGTATAATGCATTCTTGGGGCAGAGTACACGAAAACATGTCGTTATCATTCGGAACAACAACATAGGCGCAGTCCAATACGAAAGACTTGTGCGGTGGTTTTTTTCTTGTTTTCTTCGGCAGTAGTAAACTTGTACAATTTCTAATTTCTATTTTAGTCATATAGGAAAGCAAACAGCGAGCGTTTTTTTTTTTCATGACCTTTGTTGATAGAAAGTTCGTCAAGTAAGAGATTTTGCTAGGAATAAGTTTTGATATTGATGCTTGTCCTGGTGATTCTATGTTAGATACACCACTTTCTATTGCTCAACAGCTAGACACATGATAGAGACCCGGAGGTAACCAAGGACACCAACATAGAACATTTTGAAAACAAAGACGCCAGTGATCTCATTATCAAACATCTGGTTGAGAGTTTCGTGTCCTCGTACATTTTGACCAAGTAATCTGGACTTTGTCGGATCATAATTATTTCTACCCGATTCAGCTTGATTTATTTTTCAATTTCATCTTTTTAAATTGCGTGAAGTAATTCGAAATGAGTTCTTTGTAATAAAGAAATTCATTCAAATATTAATAGAAAGTTATGTGTTGTTTCAGTGGCGTACTGAGGGTAAATGGCACCTGGGGTAACTATAAAGGCCCAGAGGGGTTTTGGCGCCCCAAGACCTCTACCGCCCGGGGCAGCCGCCCCGTCCTTCCACAATCCCCCCCCCCGTTAGTACGCTACCACGTTGCTTAGATTTTCTCATTGTTAAAAGTTAGAGAACCATTAAACAGCCCATCATTTGATTGTAGGAAGACCTTTATAATCAAAATATTGGAAATAAATTATTATTATTATTATTATTATTATTATTATTATTATTATTATTATTATTGTTATTAATATTATTATTATTATTATTACTTCTACTACCACTACTGCTACTACTACTACTAATGCTATTAGAAAAAATGGCACATAAGACAAACTTGTCCAGCAGAGGCACTTATTCCATCAAACAAGTCCCATCAAGTAAATAAAACAGTAAACAAAATATTTTCGGTGTCCACAAGTTTATAATCGTCCAAACAAGCAAGCCATTAAACTCATAAATGGGCAATCAACCAATTTTAGGCTCGAGAAAAGACCATTACTTCAATAACAATTTGAACTAGAAGTGAAGGTCTATTTACATAAGCACAAGTAATGTCCAACAGTCTCATTTTTATTTATGTTGGGAAGTTTCAGGGTAAAAACAATAGAGCATGCGGACTGGGAGGAGAAAATGTGTGACTTCTCTGCTTGTGCAACCGATGTCGACTTTTCCACACAGTTAACTCATTGCAAGTTTATTTACACGTAGGTCAATACAAATTACCATACGATGTACATCGACAAGTCCAATTAACAGTTCCATGCAGCTGGAAAAGGTGCGTGGATCATACAGGTTGCACAGCATTTTTCGGTTCATACTTTAATAAACGTAAAACATATATATGTTCAACCTTTTATATATATATATATATATATTGATACTGAGATCGACTTAACAGGTTTTATTTTACGACCACCACCTCTCTCCTTCTCCTTCTGCGTTCCAGATACCACATTTTGTGGCTGAGGTTAGCTGTCGATGTCAATAGTGTTACATTTCCACACTGTCCTAACAAATAGCAGCGGTGTCTGATAAACTGTTAAGCTAAGCCCAGTACCGAATTTGAAGTTAAATATTGAAATTCGTATCTCATGGCATTTCGCTCTGATTCATTATTTCTGCCAGTTTTGAAAACGTTTGTTGGTGATTAACTATTATTTCTAACAATTGTGGTTCGAGAAAAGTTTAAAAACTAATTTTTGAAAATCGTCAGGTCTGTGATCAGTTTCAGCATGTTGAGCGCGTGCTGATAACTTTCCCAATCATGTGGGGAAAGAACCGTGTCAAGGCTCTAATCTTATACAGCAGCGGCGGAACCTTGTTTTAAATAAACTTACTTATGGTATAGCAAAAGAAAATATATATAATATTGCAGCTCTATGTCAGTTTATTAAGAAAAGTGACGCTGAAGAAACCAGATTGACAACTAAATATATAATTGCTAGCTGTTTCTATTGCACGAAAATGAATAAGAAGCAATTGCTTTTACATAGCTCATCATTTTAGATTATGTTTCTTTACAGATGATCAATTTCTTTTGCGAAAATTCCAATTTGAATTCCTATGGTATTCCAAATAAGTTCCAATATTGAATGTGTTGATGTGCCTGTAGTTTCGAAAGTGGTAGGGTGTGCCAGTGGCCTGAATTGTTATCATGTGTTATTTATTTTCTTGTCGGAATTCACTATAATTCCAAAATAATATTCCAGTCCAAGAATATTACTGAGGATAACTTTGAATTTCCAGTGGATAATAATTTGAATAAATAACTCCAAGCAAACGAAAAACTGAACAATAAGACGGATTCTACTTCAAGATGTTAAGGTAAGAATAAGTAATTTCTCACGTAAACAACATTATATAAAAGCTAAGACACAAAAATAGAACCAGGATGAAGGTCAGAAGTTTATTTCTAGAACATTCTAAGTTGTCAACAAGATAAGGTCCGTTACTAAAATTATAATAGAGGATATGGCAAACATTAGGTACAACAGGTTTTTCCATAATAGAGTTCCAATGTCCTAGGCTTAGATTAAGATAAACATGTTTACCTCCATTGATAATGATCCTAATATTTAAACTACAGACACACAGAAATATTAGCTATGTATTATGTTGATTACAAAATCAATGTACTCTGTGAACTTGAGTTTGGATTAAGGTAAAAAATAAAATACAATTATACATAATACATAATCATGGAGAAAAAAAAACCAGCAAGCAATACAAATTAAATATACATAACACAATACAATTTAGCCATATTTGAAGACAACCACTTCTAACAAAGTTACAAAGTACCCGTAATATTTAATTCCCGCTATATCCCCATGGTGTCATCTCCATGTTAAATTCCAGTTAGACCCCGTAAATTGATCTCAACCACATCTGACAACGTTACCATTTACCGCCGATGTTGGACCTATGGACTATTTTAACACAGGATTTCAGATCTGCGCCCTACTATGTTAACCTGTGGCGTAATACTAATGCCCGTTTGGCTTTCACCCCAACCCCACCCCCATTTAACTTCTGATAATGTTGCATATATATTTTCTTATTTTAGGAATCGATACTGGAATGGCACCATCTGTACAAATTTAAAATGTTTTGATGCCAGAATTAATCCTATAAATTTGGCTTGAATAAAAAGTCCAAACAAACTCTAAGACTACGTTTATGAAACCAAAGAAAATCTTACATTGTACCAACGATTTCTAAGCATATCACTGTGCAAAGACTAATGTAATCGATATAAAATCGATGTAGTGTTTTTCATTCGCTAATTTTTACACATTCTATCCATTCATATCTGACAATACGGTGTAGGAGGAGATTGGAGCTTTGAAGATATATTTCAGGTGACTGAGGATTTGCGGAACAGAGTTCCTGATGAGTTTAGAGTATTCATTCGGATACCAATTCTGTTTGACAGAATTCATTTTACAAGGTTAATATTGTAGCGATTTTTCATGTCTGCCCAAGTATATAACCTTTTCTCGAAATATATGTATCTATAATCAGAATTTCAATGAATAATATTTGGCATAAAACTTAGTATTATGAAAAATTAATATTTCTGACTCTTATAAGTGATGTCCTTACGTTCAGAAAATAAGTAATCAGAGAATGCATTTAAACAACTATTCTAAATGTTTGATGCAAAATTACCACAGGACTTGAAAATGAGTTATAATATTTTGCAGAGAGAATAATGTATACACTGTTATTGAAAGAATCAACACTCAGGTCATTGGAAACGATCAGGCATCTCTCTCTCTCTCTCTCTCTCTCTCTCTCTCTCTCATAAATATCTCTCTCTCTCTCATAAATAT
>JAECUM010040071.1:0-40627 GCA_016617855.1 Megalonaias nervosa | reverse complement strand
CCTTTTTCACTTCTTTCAATTACATTAAATCTTTCTTCCAGAGTTAGAATTTTTCTTTTTTTCATTGGAGGTTCTGCCATTGTTATTAGTGTTGATGTAATAACGACTAGATGTATTTCGATTTTGATCAGGATTTGGGGAAATGTGGAATAAATATATATTATTTACCAATTAATGAAACCCCCCAAAATAATTAACTCATCAAGAAACAATACATTTTTTTGAGACGAAGTTTAAATCACCAGCGTTATAGCTTGATAAACAAAGGTTGCGACCATCTGCACCTGGGTAAACAAATGGTGGCTTGGTGAAACACTGTAACAAAAAAAAACAAAAAAAAAAAACAAACAAACAAACAAATCCGGAAACGATTCTCACTTACTAGTGTTAAGACAAAGACCTCATTCACCCGCAGGCATTACAGATTAACTGGAAAGACAAATGATGTACTCAACCATACAATGAAGCCCTTTCAGAAGATTTATCACTGGGACATTAGGACTACCGGCAACATGTGGGCTTTCACAAAGATAAAGAAAAACTACAAACCTCTAAATTGACCGCGTATGTCCATCATTATTCCTTTTGATGAAAAATGGTTAATCTTACTGGCAATTCACATGACTTCGTCACTACAATGGCGGTTAGTGACATGTACTTTAGTCTGGTTTACTGCAATTTACAAATGACACCATACTCCGGACTTGCAAATTTCACAAAACTCGTAGCTAGCCAATTTTTTTTTTTTTTTAAATACTGTATTAGAACAATCTTTACTATTTATGCGGTCGTTGATACAAAGGATTAAATGATGGTTAGTGGTGTTTATCTTTCCTTATTGTTGTTTAGTGTTATTTAATGTGCACTTTGTTTGCATACTACATGTATCCTAAGCTCTTGTGTTTACAAAGGATTAAGTCAAGGTCAATGGTGTTGATCTGTTTTTTGCGATGCGGTCGTTCATAGCAGTGTCGAAATGCATATTTTGCCAAGAAATTGCAGTCACTGGTCGCGTTCAGCAGGTGGTCGCTCATAACAGAGCGTTTATATAATAAAATCGATCCGTGCATTACGATTGTGGTCGTACATGACAGGTGGTCGCTCATAGCTGAGGTCACTCATGAAAGGTTCTACTGTAGTTGTTATATATTTACATTTCTTTGCCCACATTGCATTTAAAATTCATATAACGTTCAATAATAATTGCTTTTAACTGTATAATGTTGTTATTCATGGATTTACACTTGAATTACATTTGTATGTTCGACTTTATCATTGGATCCTTTCGTTTATTGTGGAAATATTATGCCAGTACAAGAGTGGCCATTTCTTCTCATAGGTAAGTTGTATTTTATGTTTATTATAATACCTGTGTGTTACCATAAGTTAGGCAAATACCGCGATGATATAGAGTTGTTCCCCCATGGTACGTTAACCTGGGTCATCCACCATATGCTGTTTTATTAACATTTACGAGCTTCAATTGACAAAGATTTTTTATAGGAATAGAAAGATGGAAAGTCATTGAAACTTTGTAAATTATAACTAAGCAGCAATTGCAAAACTGCTGTAATATATAAGAACATTAAGTACCGCGATAATACAGCGTTCCGAGCTTGTTTGAAAGTTATATTTATGGGTGCATTTTTAAGATAGTGTACTCGCCAGCAATCCCGACTTTCCCGAAATCAGCTGATGATGCAGAACTAGTAACTTATTGTCATCAGGTGTATATAAGATAAGGACACTATATGTGGCACCATGCAGAAAAAAATGCCGGAAACTTCCAGTACCGCGATATCGTAGATGCTACTATATATATTTTGAAGTCATCCCGAGTTCGTGAGGAGACTTCTCATGACACGAATTTATAATATATATATATATATATATATATATATATATATATATATATATATATATATATATACACACACACACACATATATGGTTTATAAGTGCTTTGTTCACTTTTCAGTGGTTTAAGTAGGGAAGGGTGTTACAATATCTTAAGTTCCGCTTTTTTACCGATATAAATGACTGCCTTTTCTGAAGCACCTATGCCATTTGACCCTTCTTTTCCCTAGCATTGACTTGTGAAAACAAAATTAAATAATACAATTAAAATACGTGTATAACCTCAATAGCACCCTCTGTAAGTCTGTAAGTCATTGTGTATATCTTCCTGACTTTGCAAAATTCGCTTTCCCGCGTAATAAATGGTTGCCTGTTTCACAGCGCTGATCCACGCGCTACTTTTTAAATCAGTATCCAGCGAATGCTTGGAACATCTATTGTACTATGATAGGTCACGATACTGTTCTGAATAAAAACGAAATATATGACTTCTGACACCTAGAATAAGTTAAATGTCGTATTTTTTCGTTGTTTGTTCGTTTTAAAGCAGAGAATTAGCTTTTGTGGTGATATATGAATGTTTTTAAAAAGAATTTAGGCCATACGAGTAAAAAAAAGAAAGCCACCGACGTGCGAAATGTATATAGGGGCTTATTGTTGTGACGCGTATGGTGTCCTTTGTTTTTGATAATGACGAAGGCTTGTCCGTCAACAGCACGTTAGCACGATAATAGCTATATAGAGGTGATTAAAAGTTAGGTTCTAAAGCTGTAAGGATTAAAAGAGTAACGACTGATTGAGATTGGGGTTTGGTGCACATTGAGATTGGGCTTTGGTGCACTTTTTTGATGTTAATTCTACGCTAACAATTCTCAAGTTAATAAATGACATCGCATCTCAAACACTAACTTCTTCTATTCTTTGAAACATAAAGCAGATGACAGCGATTTGGCCCATGTTTACTAAGGCTATCGAAAATGGGAGGAAGGATTGCCTTAAAATATATCCACGTTATCTCATCAACAAAATGTATGCAATTTGATCAGAAAAATATTAATTTTTGTTATCTTTAATTACATGCAAAATCTGATATAAATCGACATGTATCGAGAAGTTGGGCACGTTTCATTTGTTTGGAAAGGATGCTCCCTTTTTAGCGACTGTATGAAATGTCTGAGTCTTAAAATGAACAAAAGATTTTTTTTTTTTTAAAAAAAATAGCCTTCTTGTGGGAAATGAATTTGGCATTAGGTATTTGTTTCTAAACATATCTGTAACAAAAGAAATAATAAAAAAAAAATGTTTACCAGGTACAAGTTTAATTTGCTGACTTTATTAAATTTAGCCTCTAAATCAAATAATTTTCAGGGTCAAATGACTTGTCTTTCAGAGAAAATTATTGACAGTGATGTGTGATATCAAATTTAATTGCCGTCAGCTAAATGTGTCTAATATTAATTAAAAATACAAACTCAGAGAAGAATGTTATAAATTGAAGGACAAAATAACACTGAATAATCAAAGAACATAGCTGCATAGCAGACGATATCCTTGTTTGTCACAGCCTAAGCCAAGTACTGTGTAACTTTTTTGTTGTATCGTTTAATTAGACCGTCTGCTTTAACAGCATACTCAAAACGAAGGTAGAGGATTCTACATTGTTCACATTTTACTTTGGTTGTCTTGAGAACATGCGACACCATAGGTTAATGTACTTGCGTATCTAGCCAAAGATCATTTTGAAATGGATTGAAATGTTGCACCAATCGAAACGCGTGTTACGAAATCCAGTCAGCGCCCGTGTTGTCTCTTCCAACCAAAATAGAGCGAACACTTGACGTCACTTTCAATGTATTGGTACAAGAGCGTTCCTAGTTTACCACTGTGGAACAGTTCAAGTACAATACCTACTGAGAAAAGAAACGAAGACAATGAATCGTGGTGCCAATACACCGTATACCTGAAGCTATATCACCATGACTACAGCTACTAATGTGGTTGTAGCTCGTGATCTTCTTCCAGAAGAGGATGACTTCAATTTGATTTCCTGTCTTGTGTGCAAGAATATTTGCCTGCGGGAATAGTCTTTACCTCCTTCTTCATCATTACCAGTGGTGGATGATTTCAGAACCAAACAGAGGGAAGAATTGGAGAAATATTTGCAATGACAGAAGAAGAACATGCATTTGTCCAACAACTAGAGGGTGAACAAACAAACATGAAAAGGAAGAAGAAGAAATGGAAAATTTTTAATTGTGAACGGCAGAAGGAAAGATGTCGCGGGTGTTTGATATCTAAACCAAGAGTTCCTGAAGGAAAAGAACGAATTTATTGGTCTTCGTGCAAGTTAAACTTTGCCATTCCCACTTGTTATGAACAACATAACACAAAATAAGACTGCCAAGGAAATGTACTTGCAAATTATTGAGATTGTGCTCCAGTTGTTGAAAACCGGTTGATTTTATTTTTGTTTACTTTGAATATACAAAAGAAACTAGCAATAACATCCCTAATTGTTGCTCTTGAGAAGCGTATACAAGAACCTTTGTTTGTTCTATCCCAATTATAATAAAATTCCAGGAGGATGAGAATTGATTTTTAAGGGCCACACACTTTTCTCGATTTTGCCGAATGGATTTTAGACTCAATCTATCGAAAGCACTTGGAGCGAAGAGGACATCCAACGTTACGGAGACTGTCATCGATATGCTACAGTCATGGTCCACAGTTTCTACAGTTACGAAGGACATTTTCTTTTGAAACATTATTTCGAACAAGGAACAGAATCCAAAGGTTGCCATGATCGAAACATTATTTCGAACAAGGAACAGAATCCAAAGGTTGCCATGATCGAAGCCAAAGTCATTTACATAGAAGTAGAACAAGTACAATTTAAAAATTCCATGAGTTATTTATTCGTGCCTTTGGCTATAATACCTGAAGCTTTTGGAATTACATAAATGCTATAAAGCTCATTTTTATACTAATTTAATGCCAAAACTAAACAACTCGTCGTGCCACAGCATTTACCTGACGTTCGCTACTGCGACCCTGAGGTTATACACAGAACAAAAAGACAAGAATCATTATACGCTTGGTACCAAACTTACTCTTCAAACCCGTTTTACATTCAAGAACAAATGTGAAAATATTGCAGAGGTGGTGTGAACGTTTTACGACGATGCTGTGGAAAATATCGACAATTATTTCTGGATCACGGAGAAATCATTTCTGATGAAGGAAGTTTCTACGATCGCTAAAGGGCGTGGATTAGTACCGGAAGAAATTCATGCCCGAGATCACACTAGCTATCATACTTCCACAAATTAGTTAGGCACTTAGCTGTCGATACTCCGCCAATGCTTTGCGCTGGCACCATTACGTGTACTAAAGTGAATACAAATGGTAATAACGCTCTAAAAACGGTGGTGAAAAAGTTTCAAGTCTTTCCGAGGATGGCTGGGATTCATAAAACCCCCAGACGGTGTGTGAATTCCAGGGGTGTTGTTTTCGTTTCATTGTTTTTTATTTACGGGAGCTCCACTTTTCCTCAAGGAAACCTGAAAAAGTAATTGCTCACAGTTCACCATGGCAGAGTTGTAAGAGTAAATATACTACAACACCTGAGGTTAGTAAGTCAAGGTTACCCAGTGATTGAAATGTGGGAGGACGATTACGATCGACGTTTCAAACCAATTCGGAATTTAGACATATTGCGGACGAGTGCGACTTGGTAAATATTGAACCATTGAATCCACGCAACAGCTTATTTGGAAGACGAGAAAAAATGCAACTCGCTTGCTGTACGACGTGGACGAATCTCAGTGAAAGCAAATCAAATACATCGATGCGTGTGCCTTATATCTTTGGGTGTACACATTTCCAACCTGTCACCCTGAAATGACGACAGAGTACATTGATGTGGAACACGTTCGCAAGTATGAAGGTTTGATAAAATGCAAGATGTTACTCCAACCAACTTGTACCACCCTATCATACCAGGTCGTTACTCCAACCAACTTGTACCATCCTATCATACCAGGTCGTTACCCCAACCAACTAGTACCATCCTATCATACCAGGTCGTTACCCCTACCAACCTGTACCATCCTATCATACCAGGTCGTTACCCCAACCAAATACCATCCTATCATACCAGGTCGTTACCCCAACCAACTTGTACCATCGTATCATACCAGATCACTGCCAAGGAAAACTGATACTTCCTTTATGTCGTACGTGTACTAAAACATGTAGTCAAGATCAACCTTGTTGCCACAAAGATTAAAAATTTGTAAAGATCTGGATGGATTACAAAGGACCAAAACAATTCAGATTTGCCTACTCAGCTTTCCTAGAGCATGCAAGATGGTCTCTGTGCGGTCGTTACCTTCCTTTGTGAGGTATGATTATTATACATATGAATACTTTAGAAGAGAGAATAGTTTTCATCCTGCACTAAGAGAAAGCGGTTACAAAGAGCTTGTGTAGATTCAATGGAAGCACAAAGAAGAATTGCATCTTTTACGACATAGTTATTTAACTCATTGGTACCTGAATGCTATAAGATGACTGATTACTTTGAAAGTGTTCCAATGGTCAGACATTGATCAAATATCCACGACTGTCAAAGATTAGAAGCCACGACGACTACGATAAGGTTTGAGTACAAAAAATAATTCTTCAAGAGGATAAAGACAGGATGACATACATCTTTGCAAGAAGTGTCACCTCAAGATGAGACACCTTCAAGTCTGTATGGTGTGTGTTAGTGACTGAAAAATGTAATTTCACTCTGTACCAGTAGATATCGTTTGTAAAATGTTTGCCCATATCCTCAAAAAGAAAGACATTCTCGTTAAGGGCTAATATAAATGCTTACCGTGCCACAATTTTTGTCCTCAGTGCTGCAACACATTCCGTGGAAACAAGTCCATGTCAGTATTCAGGACTTAGAGGATTATCAAGCACTTGTACGAGATCTGTTTTTACATACCATTCCAAAGAATGTTTGGATGACATGTAACGAGTGTACTAGTAACTCCTTTTCTCGAATCTCGTTTACCAGCAATTTCGTCGAGGACCATTTATGAACAGTTCATACAGCAAAGACATGACCACGAATACTATAAGTGTTGAGAATAGTGACGAAGACAAGTAGCCTTAGCGCGGTTGAGACTATGATCTAATCCTATACCTTAAACTGGAGTAAATAAAACTATTGTCAAAGACAAAAGGATGACTGTAGTTAAAATCTGCCACCTAATTAGAGTTATCTTTTTCAGGAAATTTTGATGATGATCAAGTAATTAAGCCTTTATCAGGTGGGTTATATTGGTATGTTTACGCTAGCCGTATTGTGTCCACCATGACAGATAACACGAGGTTCTCGTGGTAATTTGTTTTACAAACAAGGTTTGCTGTGCCATATTTGAATGTTCAACGATACGTTATTCAATGCATATCATATTTACTATGATCTGTTTACGTTTCCAAATAAGGCAGCAATGTACTTATAAGGCTCACGTAAAGCGAGTCTGAAAACGGAAGTAGTTATCCGTTGAACTAATATGGCGGACAATCCAAAATAAATTATCGGATAAAGAAGGAAAACGATATTTTACACGCATTTCTACAATGAGATATAGCAATTCTGCTATTAAATAAGAGGAATATTTAATTATTCAGTATATGTTAGGAACATGCTCAAAATGTATAAAAGTAGGCTAAAAACAAAGAGCCGTTGAATCACACTCGGCCACTCAGTTGATATGCATAGGCTCACGTTAGTACCCCTTCCACGAAGTGAGGGTACTAATATTGCTGCTATTTACCTACGTGCGAAGAAGATATTCCTCCCACTTTATCACGTCTCATACTTTCCAAGAACTGCGTATAGCTATTTGGGTACCCCCAACCAATTTACAAATGGAAACATGTCTGAGTCTGGAAAAGTCTTGGCTTCGATACTTGGATACAAGAGGTGGCTTATTATGCCAAAGACATTGTGTGTCACTAATCCAAGAAAAGAAATTATCATAGAGTCAGTAAAGGACGAATTAGAAGTGCAATGCGATTTAGAAACAAGTTTAGGAATAGTGGCAAAAGAAGAACTCAGCATAGAGGAAGAAATACTTCAAGTCCACGAAAGTAGTAGTAGTAGTGTACTGATAGAAAAAAAAAATGAGGAAGAAATTACATTTCCGGAGAAATTAGAGACAATGAATTCCGTAGAGATTAATAGAAACCCAGAGCGTGTACACATACTGCATGTGTCACAGACAGTTCGAGAATGTTTGCTCATAATTCGCAATACCATAGCTATACAGGCATACTACTCCGCTATGAAAGTAATCGAGTAAAAGTTAGATCGCAGAGTTGGGAGGCATTGTATCTTCTCCGTCCCTTTAACATATTATTCAATGGACCGAGTGGTTTATGCAAGACGGAATGTGTCAAAAGTTTGATCGAACACTAATCACAATTGTTTGATCGTCCACCTGAAGAAAAAATGTGGTGTTGCCAAGAGTAGCAGTCGGCTTACACATTACTCAAAGAAAGTTAATGAGAATCCATTTCGTTTGTTGAAGACATTCATCCTAAAGATGATGAGATCGTGTCTAACTTTAGTCAAACACATCTTGTCATCTTATATAGCCTGTTAGGAGAAGACGAAGAAGAAATTAAAATTTGGTTTACACGAAAAGGACAACATCATAATGCAAGTATTACTTAAATTACTCAGACTGTATTTAAACAAAGTAAAACGCGTCACATCAACAGTCCTTATCAGTCTCAATGCCTATTAAGTGCTATTGTTTTAAAGTTCAAGAGATAAATATTAAGCAGAAATGTTAGACAAAAAGGAACACCTGGAAGGAATTACTTGTATGCGTATGCCAGCGCTACTCACACATCTCACGAGTATTTACTCATCGATTTCAAACCTACGATTCCAGATTATCTGCAATATCGTACCAATTTGTTTCACAACTGGTGCCAAGAACGAGGCACAGACATTTACACATTAGGTTTATTTTGGCGTCTGTCTGAGAAAATTCCAAACTATAAAAACATCCGTCAAATTTTTTCTTTCAAGCAGTATTCAGCATTACCTCCTTTCAATCTCATCCTCCAGCCAAATTGATTTGTGCACTGTGCGCCATCAGTCGCGAAAATGCACAAGTCGGGTTACATTTATTAGACGCGAGTCTAAAAGACGTATTACAATGGCTTTACTTTAACAGCACGTCAATTACTATAAGGCGTTATTTACATATGCCGTCAAACAAAACGCTGTTTTCAAAATATAAAGAAGCGTTGTCACAACTAGCAGGTACAAGGATCAATACGCGAACCAAAAAGAAAAGAAACCAAAACAACAAATCATTTTGAAAATTGGTGGAAGTGGATCTTTAGGAGGTGTGTTTATTGGTCTCCTTCTAAAATGGGATACTAAAACCCGTAGCTAAAACAAAAAAAAAAAAAAGCTTAAACCCCAAAATGACGGCAAACCAAAGCGAAGAATGGTGATAATGGTGCACAAGTTCACATTCTAACAAGATGAAGAAGAAAAAGTACTAAGAAGAAAGGTTCCAAGAAAAGAATCTCTGAACAAAATGTGATGTTGTACCACTAGATCCTCACGTACTTCAGGAAACCATACCAGTCGGCGGCTGTGTCTCCTCTTGACACTCGTGCTTGTTCATCGTCGTTCATGATGATACCTGCCAAACCTGACTTAAGACGAGCATTTCATAATTTGATGAAAAAGTGAAAATCCATTTCCAAAGGACGTTCTAATTCTCCGGAGACTGGGACGACGATTGCTATAGCAATTGCTTCTGCAGCTAAAAAAAAGTGGCTTCACGTAAGACAAAAGGACAGGACAGAACAGGTGTGTTACAAAGATAAGATTCACTCCAATACTTTGGTCCTGAAAACAATATGGCACCAAGATGTGCAAACACAACCTTCCTGCAAAAACTAATAAAGAAAAGGACTTCCTCGCCGTTTAGATAAACATTGGAATGTTTTGTCAGTACTGATTAAATCCAATCCTCCGATGTAAAAACATAATTTAAAAAAAAAAAAAAAAAACACCGAAAAATTCATTGTTACCTTGTGTGAATGTTGTTTCAACGTTTTGAACGGAACGGTACCTTTGTCGAAGATACAGAAACAACGATTTGGCAAGTATCGGAAAGTTATTCACAAAATGGTGAAAAAGAAAATGCCAAATAGTCAAAAGCAAAAAAAAAATGCTGATTCAGCGAAGAAGATTTTTACCAATGTTGATAGGACCCTTATTAAAAGCGGCTACTGCTTTGTTAGGATTGAATGCTGGAGTAATGAGATAAGGAAAATTATGAAAAGAAAACGTTTTTCTGGAAAGACATAACACTTGTACCTTTGGATCTTATGGAAAGATCAAAACTCACTTTAGTTCGATACAAACGAAGGACGGAACTCCATTTTTGGTATGAACAACGGATACCTCATTTATCTCCGAATCCTAATTTCACCAAGATGTCACAGTTACAACAAGAATTACAATCACTGATGGATCGAACTGATTTGCCACAAACAGAAACGTTGCAACGGTGCAGACAATTAATGCAACATCTTGAATTATTTCACCAGAAAAATTGCGACGGCTAAACTGCTCTGAGAGATTTCAAGACTGTTAGAAAAAATGAACCAAATTCCAAGAAGACAGCCACAGCCACAAAGATGGAAGAAGAAGACATGAGAAAATTCATTCAAACTCCATCTGCACAAATACCAAATAAGATCGCAGCCTTCTTGTTGCACTGTCGCCAACTCCTAAATGAGAAGAAATGAAAGCTGGGATCAAAAGGATGATGTTGACACCTTCTTCAGCGGAAGAAAGAAAGGAAAACATAAGTGAAAAAAGAAATCAAGAAAAAGTATCTCATCAACAGACAATCATTCCTACTCGTATTGCTCGTCGGATATGTCAAACCTCATTAAAAAAAAAAACAGTACCAGTTGAACGTCAACCTAAGAACAGTATCGGACAGTGGGTGATTAATTGAGGAGCAAGACACAAAAACGGCCAATTCCATCACAGAGCCACTTCTGACTAGCGTTTACTGTTGGTTACGGAGAAATTCAAACATTACGTCGTGTTGCTAAAGCCAAACTTAAAAGTGTAGGTTTGGAAGAGGTGCGACGATGGTTACAAGAACAATCGACATAAATGTCACACGAACATTCGACGAAATATTTCCAGAAGTCAAACAAAAGTAGCTCGCATCGATCGTCGCTTTTGTGGCAGCGTACATCGGTGGTTACAAATATTTATTTTGCGTCATTTGACGTGTTTGCGAAAAATCAGCTTTGATAGTTTCTTTAACTTCTAAGACATGTTCAGAGTTTTGCGAGCTTTAGAACTGATTTTGAAATAAATTGATCATCACCAGAGACGTATTAAAAGAAACTTTTACTTGCGTGAGTTATAAGAAAGAAACCATGAACGAAGACTGTGTACCACATCGAAAACATTCTTGACTGAAGAGCACATAAAATGGACAAACATCGACTTAAAGAAGTGAAAGCCTTTGAAAAAGATATCCATCTAGTTTTTATTCCTGGATTTCTACTTCACAAGACATCGACTACAACAAGTAGAAGTGACCATTAGTCCGTTAAACTGGGTAGATGCCTATCATTCACAGAGTTTATTTCTTCAAGAAATACAAAATAATCTCTCTGGGTATGGTGTGAAGAACGCGTTCCCGAAGCTAGAATTGTCTTTTTTTGCTAAATGTTTCTGGTGTATTGCGTCATTGGAGCAGCGATTACAAATTTGAGCTTGCAACAGTGAGACAAACAATTGTAAACGAGTGTACGCAGCAACAGAATTGACTATTTTCTTGTCATCCCTTCGTTGAAATATGCTACCAACAGTAGAGCTGGATACTGAGAAAACAAATCTGAATCTAATGCTATGTGTATGACGGTACACCATAATTATATTATATTAGGGACCAACAAGTCAATGTTCAGGGCAGGGTCCTGATACTTTTTGTTTCATTTCCGTCTGTCAATAGCTGAAAAAATATGTTCCTCTGATTTCTTGCAAAATAACACTATATCATATTAATTATTCTAAGAAAAACGGAAAGAAAATATTTCAGCTCAATAGAAAATCCTCCCCACGAAAATTAAATGACCATTGCCTTATAGTAAGTAATTATTTTAATGCTCAACATATCGTTGCAGCTATTGTTTTTAGCGAACAAGCCTTTTAACTATGGATAACCAATTCTAGTTAACATTAGTAAGAGACAGTTCTATTGATGTGTTTTCAAATAACACCTTATGGTGTTTTACGTCCGAATTACATCAGTCCATACAATTGGATCACGAAACTTGGCAAGTAGCTTTGGTAGAAATCATTCATCCTACTCAAGTCCTGGATATCATCGAAGTTCAATACGCTTTTATTGTCATCAACGAAGAAGTTCAAGAATAGCTGGAGGAAAAAAAAATGATCCTGACTTTATGAATTTAAAATATCATCATGATCCAATCTCCATTAGAGTACACACCTATACCGTGAACATTCCTTCAGAAAATTATTTAATGCTCAAAATATCGTCAAAACGATTGCATGTATTTTTCAGCGAACAGTTTGGCAAAGCACTGGAAAAATATCTGTTAATAGCACAAATTTCTTTTCGTCTTAAAATGCATTTTTTATGATTGCAGAACAATGACCATTAGTTTTGTCGTGGTCTATTCTATATTGCGGATACAGCTCCCTCGTTCCTATGAAAGACTTTCACAATTCACGTCGATTCTACAAGTATGTACGTTACTCTGTCGAACTAGACTAAGGACTGATCCGATGATTGTATACTCAGATGTGCTCAAGTGGAAGCTGTTATGAAACACCGCTACAAAGTTGATTCAGTCAACACTGCTTGAAGGAGGAAACACGTATCACGATCACAGAGAATTTGTACATCCGCATTATCTTCCTGTCCCTAAATCATATGTTGACTGTCAATATTAATATAAATGGGGATCTTGGATCAAATATTCTATTCTTTAAGGGAAAACCACGAAACTTCATTTTCGAAAACGATTATCTAGTAGAAAAGACTGTCCTGTCTAGCAAGGGGCCATTCGACAACGCGGACATGGCTTAGGAGATATGCTTTGCATGGAAGCACCCATCTTAAAACCGATGGTGACTCGAGGATTGCATGCTTTATAAGAAGCAGCTATTGACGCAAGGAAAATATTTTCTCCAAAACGTCCTCATCGACAACGTATTAAAGAAGCCTTCTTGAAAGCAGGAAATATTGTGTTGTTTCAAACCGGAAAAGACCTTTTGCGTCGCCGAGACACTCCTATAAATTCACCACACAGTTCTAGCCAAAGCAATACTTCTTCCTCAATGCCACAGCAAGGATAATGCAGAAAGAGAAAAACCCCTTAAGATGTCATAAACACATTCAGAAAAAGAATAAGAAAAGAAGAACAGGAGCGGTCAGAGAATTGGACGTGTTTAATTACTAGCTGAAAAATAAAACGAAAATGATGAGCCCATATTCTCGAAAATGTCTCAATGGGTAGAATTTCATTCCGTGTTGTCTTGGACTACATCAGCTCTTAAATAATTTGAAATAAGAGAATAAACAGAAGATTAAATCTATCTAAATAGCAATTACTTGTACATGAAAGTCAGATTTATCAAAGTGGACAAACTAATCCCGGCGCTGATGCCAGAGGAGCTCCCGTCAACATTTTTATGCATTCGTTCTTGACTGAAGTGGATTTGTACTTAAATAATAAACTAGTCAGCAACAATATGGATGCATACCCTTAACGAGCTTACCTGGAAATGGAAAGAAGTCAAGAACACACATCTGGATGCTTCACTGGTATGGAAATCAAACACCTTGGACAGGTTTTGTGACACAGCATTCATTGCAGTTGGTGATGTAAATCACAATGTTAGATTTAACGACGCCAAAAGAAAATCAAGCAATGACGCAGTTTTGAAATGCTGGATCGTTTGCATTTGGACAAGTATTTTTTTAATACAGTGGATGTACGAATGAGACAATCCAAGTAGTAACTTTAGCCAGACTTTACGTGTGACGTGTGGAACCCTTGCCTAGAATATGAAACATCTGTTAAACTGTGAGCAGAACGATAACTAAGTATCCTATACGATGAGAAGAAGTAAAACATTTACCGTTGCCTCTGGACTTTATCCAAGATAGAAAATCATGCTTTCTAAGGCTGCTACCCAAACCTTTGCTCATTGGCATCCTTAAAAATGCTGCCCTGAATGGAGCCATAGATCAAAACCCTTCGTAGTGAAATACTTCGATGTGTATAAGATAGAAGTCATTCGAGGTGGCCAAACGATGTATACTAGACCCTTTGAGCCTAATTTTGTCTAGAAAAATTACTTGAGATGTTACTTGATACTGTTTCAAACCATGGGACAATTAGGTACCAACAGTAGCTACGGTATTACGAACGAGGATCTTGCAGGAGGATATGCTTGTGGGAGGAGTTTACTCCAGACCAAGGCAGCGACAAAGGACATTTACACCCTATAAAATCAGGTAAATTTTGTGTGGAACTTCAGTTTGCAGTAGCTCCGACAAAAACAATGAACGTTATCGTGTATGTAAAATTTTACAGTGTTCTGGAAATCAACAGTTTGAGAGAAGTGATAGCAAATAATTAATAGAAAATAAAAGATGGAATAGAAGAACCTATGGAGACAGGAGATGGTCCAGAACAATAACCACATCAGTCATAAATCACACGTGAAAACAAAAATAATGTCAAGATTGCCAGAACAAGAACAACGTTTAGTCTCTTATTTTGCTGCTGTTGCATTGGCTGAAAGAATCACGGGCCTGGTTAGAGAACATTGTTATGGATGACAAATCAATTATCTTAGTCAGGAACAACACGACAAATGTTTAAAAGGTTCTGAAGAAAAGTTGGACACGTATTTGGAGGAGGCATGGGCTTTCATCTCAGAAAAGAAGATTCTGAGAAAGTGGCATGAAGACTTGAGGGACCGTTTCCAACTTCCACTGCCTTCTCTGGAGTTGAAATGTATCGAAGCTCTCTTGCAGCAGAGTACGGAGATTATTCGTGCATCGACTTAATTAACATAACCTTCAATTAAAGCGTCTGTTGTGAATTATTGACTTGTCATTTATTGCGATGAAAAATGGACGCCTAAGAATTTCATTACCCGCTGACGCACAGTCTGTACACAGCTTCATGGAATTGTGTGGTATGTGCTAAAGATAAAAAAAAACTAAAGCTATTCAAGCCTATGTCATCAACACAGACGACAACCATCACCCAGGAACCCACTGGGTAGTCGTCTACTTTCCCAACTATTACAGTGTGGAATATTTTAATTCTTTATGGATGACCCCCTGTTGAAGACGACATCATTGACTTAACGAGGAGAAATACTGTACCTACTCAGTTCAATAATGTGACATTACAAGGATACATTCCATCGTTTGGACAATATTGTGTGTACTTTGTTCAACAATGTAGTTTTGCATTATCCTTAGAATATTTAATGACTTCTTTTCATCGTGAGTACACTAGAAATAATGACAAAATAGAAAGATGGTTTTGTGAACATTATGGTTATCTCTTTTCTTTAGCAGGAGTAGTGATTAACGTGTTGTACTCACGACCGAAAGGGTTCGGGTTCAAATCCAACCATCGGACCAGCCTGGGTCACCTACCGTGATGTGTCCTTAGGCAAGGTACTTTACTCCATTTGTCTTGGCGCTAAATAACCTACTTATATTGCTCTGCCATAAAGCAACAAACTAACCTACTGCCAAACGTTTATTTAGCTCAGGAACGTCGTGTGCATGGATGGCAATATTACAGTGCCTTGGATCGCTGGAAGTCAAGTACGATTCCATAATGTTATCAACTCTGTAAATATGTTCATGTTTAAATTGTTTCAGTTTTGTACTCCTGTTTGGAGTCAGAAAAATTCCTTTTAATTATTATTAAATATGTTGACTTGAAAATAAAAAGTGTTGTCTTGTTTTACATTTGTTCGAAACAAATTGTATTGACATGTTTTTTCACATTTCGTTCTATTAATCTTTTTCATATTTTATTTCACGTCCGCGCACCAAATCGGAAGGATATTCTCTTTCATGCCCGTGCTTTTCCCAACCAAAGCAGTAGTGTATTAGAGGGAGGTTTAAATTTTGGTAGCTCATATGAGCTACTTTTATACCGGATGACTTTATCACACGCGAATGTATACAAGCACATGGACTGTAATCCGCGAAAGTTACAAACTGGCGCCCATGCAAGAGGAGAGTTATGTGTGGTAAAAGACTGTTGACATATATTAGTAACCAACACAAACCGCTATTATAACAGTAGTTGTTTGAACATCTTTGAGATTGTGAAGTGACAAATACAGTGCACAGTACTTGTTTTTAGTATTTATATACTATCTGTTTTAAAAGGGAACTACTCGACGTGGTTTTCCATTTTCGCCAAAATGGTGTCGAAATCAGCCATGCTAATTATTTTTATCTTCGATGACTATCGAATACAGTTTATTAGTCGTATTTAGACTACTTTTTTATGCCGCGAGAAGACACGTATTCGCAAATACACCCCTGACGAGATGATTTTTCTAGCGCCTCCAGTCACCGGTTACTATTGATATAACCCCAACAATTCCTATTGTTGTGCCTATAATAGTTGATGTGCTTGCGATTATAACCACACTGCCCTAGGCGATTCAGTAAAACACAGATGTTTATATTTCACGAGTAGCGCGGATGATGATGCCAGTTTCATCTGATGCTAGTTTATTCCACATAAAGACATATCTGAAATTTGTGAATGACTTTTCCATCGTGAGACCTTCTGAGAGTTGTGCCGGACAGTCGAAGACCCCTGCCTGAGAGTAATCGGCATGTTCCTTGTAATCGATGACCTTTTTCCTTATTTTAATTGTTTACGAGAATACACCAACAGCCTTTATTAAAGCCATTCTGGGTATTGTGCGGACTGCCCATAGCACAGCAGCTTTTGCAACAATATGGAGCCTCAGCAGCTAACAGTGCTGGAATCGTCGGGAGGAATGGATATTATTCCACCGGTCTGTTGGATATTTTAATGTCACTGAGTTGTTCCTTTTGGGGACGCAATAAGCTGATTAAGTCGTGTTGAATTCAGTCACAACGGGGCAATTCCAGTTAACTTTGCCAGAGAATATACTTCAATGTGTTGTTGT
This sequence comes from Megalonaias nervosa, assembly GCA_016617855.1. NCBI lineage: Eukaryota > Metazoa > Mollusca > Bivalvia > Unionida > Unionidae > Megalonaias > Megalonaias nervosa. The sequence goes on along the minus strand of JAECUM010040071.1, from coordinate 23,466 downwards.
TTTAGGGTGGGGTGGGGGGATGGGTGGGGTGGGAGGGGTATTTTCGTGAGCAGGATTTTGCTGAAGCAAACTTTAACGACCTGAGAGGACATTATTATTTCAGCAAAAACATAACATCTTTGAACACCGGCGCACCTACACGTGCATGAAAGTACACCACGACCACGGACTGCCTATACAACTCAATGTCTTCAAATGAAAAGTAATATATTAGGTACAGCGTAATGGAGTCGTGCTGGGAAACGAAAAGACTTGCTACACTGATTTGAATTGTTGGGTAACTGTCTGGCGCGATATATCTACCCATGAGTAAAAAGAAAATCGTTTGTTCTCGGGAATGTCTTCGGGCCCACCGAGAATAGTTTTTATTCAAGACGTGTCCAGTGCATATTCAAATGAAATGACAGAGCTGAGTGTGGCTCATGCTCACGTATAAAAATTGTATGGTCTTTGCCGGTCACCAATGTGATTCGAATCTCTTCATTGATCAAAATTGTTCCAGGTTGCGCCACTGTCTGCCGGAAACCGAACTGAGTTATTTGCACCCAGACTACCAAATGGCCGCTATCGGATATTAGGCCAACTGTAATAAATTTGCAATGCAATTTCCAGTGTGCAACCTTCTTCCGCGGTGATAGGTGTACTAACAGCTCACATTAAATTATGACTTCGTTGATGACATTATAATGATCGAGGTAGCGCTTGGGACTGTATTTGCAACATTGATTTCTCGTAAAACAGGGAGTGCATAAGAATTCATCATCTTTGTTCGTCACACACATCATCGATGTCTTCACTAAGCTTGTGCATTAAAAGAACTAAACGGACCCTGTCTCCAGAAATGAGGCTCTGGTATCCAAAGTACAGCTACCCATGAAATTTGGTCTGGGGAAATATGCAGTCCAGCAGTGGGGTGCTTGAACTGGAGCAAATGCATCCACATCAGCAAATTTCAGCTGAACCGTTACAAGCGTTATCACGGCCTTAACATACTCCACTTTTCTATATTTCACATGAATTCTGATTCTAAAAATTGCTTTCGCTTGATAGTGTCGTATGCCTTTCGAATAATTATGTTTCCCTTAGCAGTGACTGTTGTTTAGCCTCTGGTGGGTTTGAGGCATTCAAATAACTATAATTCAGTTGGGGAATCCGAAGTAGTAAGTGTCATAAGATGTCAAAGGGACGCAAAAGAGATTTTACCTCAAGTTGAGCAGCAGGGAGAGCGAATCCTTCAATTGTTGCCATTAGAGATTTCGCTGAAAAATAAAGCTTCCTACAAAAATGAAATACGTCAAACAGACGCCTCTAACCGATCGAAACTTCTCTAACTGAGTTAGTTCATTTTGTTATTGATGTTTTTGACGTTTGTGTTTTCATTTTTAATGGTATGTTTGTTTACTTACCCGTGCACTCACACTTTGTCGTCCCCTCCCTGCTACTGTGTCTCTCAACCAAACATTTTATCGAGACCTATACGATATCGTGACAGAGGATCATGTTAATATATTCTGATAAATCTATGTGGTGTAGCTTGCACTTTTGAAAGAAGTTTCTGAATTTAATAATATCCATATCCCCTGAACACCAAGTCTGGTGGATGTTTCGCAGAGTATGTGTATCGACTTCATTAAACACAACTAAAATATTGCAGTTATCTCTGATAACTTTAGGTATTTGTGTATTTCGCTGAGTAACATAAATTATATCAGTATTTTTGTGTCTACCTCTGGAAAATATCCGATCCGGATTTGTTTGTTTGTCCAGCATCACATCATTGTTCACTACGAGATTATTAATAAACCCATCGATGTCATCTACAGATGGGGCTTCATCAATATCGGTAATAAAATTAATATCATTACCGTCTTCATTCGACGACTTCGCTTCTTCATTGAAATCTTTATGCACATTGTAGCATCGCTGATCATCTGCAGATTGTGCCACTACATATAAGTTATCCCACTTGAGCCATCTCATTATCAGATTAAGCAATAATTACGTCTTACCAGACCCAGATGGACATATTATAATTGCTCTGATAAAATTTAGTAGCGTTGGATGCTGCTTGATTGGCTCTTGCTTTCGTGTTGCTGAGACGTCAGTGATATCCATGTTGTACAAAATATAATAAATAATATGCATTTGTATTGTGTTCGATGCAGAGCATCCACCCCCACCAGTGGATTAACAACAATAACAAGAAAAAATAAAAAAAACTTGCACTTACAGGCCAGTGTGTGAAATCTGGTACAAGCAAATATAAATTTATTTCTTCTCGTACGAAGACAGGTGGTGATACCGCTGCTTCAGTGGGAAAATTACCAGGGACTCCATGGGCTAAATACCCAGGAGAAAAACATCATCCTGGATATAATTATTGTGGTCCTGGAACCCGACTAGATATCCGACTTGATGAACGAGACCAACCAAGACCTGGAGAGTATCCAATAAATGCGATTGATCAAGCATGCAACGTTCATGATGTTGCGTATAAAAATAAAGATTTACAACAACGACATATTGCAGATGTGAAATTGATACACACGTTAAAATCTGTAAAAATATAAATCTCTCAGAGAATCATCAGCTAATTGGTTGGTAAGATCTGCGATGAAAGGTAAACCAGTGCTAGGGGCTGGTAATTAATCATAGATAATTATTATAATGGAATCGATTTATTATAGCCCAAGAGGATATTGGAGGGGTAGAGCAGCAATTAGTAAACTTGCTGATGCAGCAGATGTTACACGTTCTGTTGCTGCGAACTGGTTAGCACGACAGGCAATATGGCAAATTTATCTACCACCACCTAAAAAATTCAGTACGCACATTTTGATGTCAGCACTCCCAATGAAGTTCATCAAGCAGATATTTTGTTTTTACCACACGATACCATTAAAACTGCTAGACGTCAATCGCGCACATACAAATAAGCGTTAACTGTCGTTGACGTTGCAAGTAGGTATAAAGAAGCAGAACCACTAACAACTAAAACAACAACTGATGTTGCATCTGCGTTTGAACGAATTTATCAACGTCGTGGTCTACGATGGCCACAGCTACTACAGGTTGATCCTGGCATTGAATTTCTTGGTGCAGTATCATCTCCGATGAAAAAAACGTAACGTCAAAATCGGACGAGCGCACACCGCAATTCATCGCGATCAGACAATCGTTGAATGATTTAATCGAACACTTGCTGAGTGGTTATTTGGATATCAATATGCAAAGGAAGTATCCACTGACCTTGAGTCCGGAGATAGGAGATCTCGCGAATGGGTTACAAGACTACCAAGTGTGATAGCTGCGTTAAATAATGACATTACTCGTGCAATTTCTATGAAACCCATCAGCGCTATCGCAAAAAACTTATACCAGTACAACGACGTGACACTTTCTCAAAACAACCAGTACTAGGTAATGTCATTGTAAGATATTTATATGAACCCGGTGAACTTGAAGATGATAAAAAAAAGCAACTGATCCAGTTTGGAATGTGACCACACATAAAATTTCCAGCGTGGTAAGATCCAAGGGTAGACCTGCAATCTACAGACTAGATTCAACTTCTCCCCAACGTGGATTTGTACGCGAACAATTACAAGTAATTCCCGAAGATACACAATTATCACCACCTTCACTTCTGTGAAAGCAGAACACTAGCCCCTAGGCGTCGATTACACTCAAAACAGGTCAACTATCACATTTTTGCGTGTATGACCGAGATTGCTATTAACTCTATCCACGGCAAACTGTCTTGGATTATTATTCGAATACTGCCACAGCATTACTGTGTTACAGCTGGCACAATTATTATTTTGTTGTAGTTTTAGTGTCATGATAAATTCAGTATGAAGATCAAAGTCACGCTTACTTTTTTGTCAGATTGCTGATAACCAGTTATTTTTTTTTTCTTTACTATATCATCGCAGTTGCTATCAGTGGTTTCCTGAGTCATTGCGCAGTCTATGATAACCCTTCGCAGCTGAAACATTCATCTGACTCTCGACACCGCTAGATAAACTAAATTTGACCATTCGGTTCGATCATCGACAATCCAGATATTTGTATCAGAAATAGTTAATCCTTGCGACGAATGAATCGTTATAGCATATCGTCGAGTCCACGGAGTTTTTCCATCGTTAACGCGCTATCGACAGCACTCACAGGAGCAACAACAATATCATTAAGAATGAGTTTTAATTTCCTTGGTTCTACCAAGCGTCCTGGACTCTCAACTTCAATATTTTGTTTCCGTGTGTCTGCTGGTTGATAACGCAATGGCACAGGAAATCTGAAAACTTTTCTTTATGTAAGAGAAATAATTGCTGTTGAAGTCTATCGCGAACTATCTTCCGATTTGCCACTATCAAATCACCCGGCATCCACAAATTCCAAAAATTATTCATCGTAGTCTCTGGAATTACTTCACGCATTATCTCACATTGAATCTTATCTGGCTGCAGTCTGATAAACTTTTTAAACTCTTTCAGCGGTCCACCAATAGCTCTATGATCATCAGTTATCTCCTGATAATAATCTACGAACTTTTCAGCCATTCTTGCGGATATGATCCAACAAAGGGCGGAGGTTGACCATGATCGCCACATATGATAAAAGCAGTATTTTTCGTCAGTAACAATCAAGAAATATTTTTAATACCTCCACGGGCACTGTGCATATTTCATCCCAGATACTAATCTTAAATATATATATATTTCTCACCCATTCGCTCAGGAGTCCATTCATCTCCCTTCCATCGGAAGAAGCTGTGATATGTATGAGATTTAACTCCTCGTTCGTTCATTTCTCTTTGGAGTCTATGTGTGGGTGTCAAAGCAACCATATCAAAATTCCGAAATAATTCAATCGCACGTGTTGTTTTACCAGAACCTCTAAGTCCATTGAGATAAAGTCTTATGTCTGGCCACAGGAGCATATACCGATGGAGCTGATGAAAGTTTTGACATCTGTTTATTTTTGTAACATATTTCCTCAGAATAACTAAGTATCTTTTCTCGTTTTATTCTACATTCGCCCCATAATGCATCAGCTCCGATATGTAATTGTTTTAGCAATCCTGTGTATTTTGTATTGATATAAATGAATCTGTTGCGACTCCAACCGTGGTATCAGGAAATCTGTTTATCATCGGTAATAAATTTATCGAAACGTATGCGAGCATCAAAGATCTTAAATGAGTAAACTGTGGTGAGTCACCATCAGTGTAGCTCATAATTGTACCTAATTTAGTTCCGTCCGATAAATTAACATTATTCCGACTTGTAAATGTGCTTCTCTACGTTGTATCAGCGACTATAAAATAAAGTTCAGCTTCTTCGATAATTAATCTACAACAAGGTCATTTATGATCAAATGACCCTCCTTGCGTAAATTTACCAATTATTTTTCTGCCGAGATCTTTTGTGAGTTTATTTTCGAGATCTGTATTGTCCGGAATTTCATCAGTGGAATTTTTCTTTTGTTGTGGCAACCAAACTTGTTTCAGCGGCCAATATGATATAATTGCTTCACTTACAAACAGACTATATCAATATTTTTCATCAAGCATATATCGTAAAAAAAAAACTATTGGAGCCCAACCGCGTTCGCTAAAACGTTTTCCAAACCAAACGGCGACAACCGGATGAAGGTTTTTCGGTGCAAACTGGAATGACTCAATGCATGCAAATCCAGTTAAGACAAAATCTGGTAAGGGTCCATTTATCGCAAATCTGATCATCTCGTGTGTCGGATGTCCAAATCTTTTGAAATACTCTAACACTCTCTCATCCCAAGAAAACTTCCAAGATAACATGCAACCATATCAACCGAGATAACATTTTTATAATCGTATTTAGTATTCCATAATCCGCCGTGTCCGTATTCCATACAACTGCTTGGACATCTTCAAGAAATTCGAACCGATTTGTTTCCATGAATTTTTCTTCTGAGCAGCGTGGGCAGCAACTGACGGAACGGTAAAACAGTTACTGAGTAATCGTTTGATAACATCAGTATCGTTCGTGTATTTCAATGCAAGATTTTTCATTTCGTCGTGGAGAGATTCTGTACGATAAATATCTCCATTAGGCCGTACAAACCGATCATAGTTCACAGATTCTGAATTCTGAAACAACCACACGCATACAGGGTCACTCTTACTGATATTTTTGATAAAATCAAACATATCACCGTTATAGAATTTAACAGTTATATTTCGTGAAAATATTGTTATGTCCGAAGTCTACGAGTGTGCGTTATAATCAGTAATCTCTATCGGAGCTCCATTTTTTAATATTTCGATTCGTACAAAATCTCTCCGGTTAATGTCTTCACCATTATTGGGAATCTAAAATTTTTTCAGTTCAGCAACATCCTTGATAGACGCTCCGGTATCTTTAACTGTTTCTGCCCACTCATTTATTTTGTTACGTCTTAGATCCGTTAAACCGTTTCCTCGTTTCGCATTTGTGAAATGTTCTGTAACTCGCTCAGCAACACAATTCAGGCGAAAAATTTTCATAGATAAAAGTTTATCAACGTCAGGCTTATCATTCAGCAGATATGTCGCATAAAAAAAAAACTGCCGTCACAGGATATGCTCGTTTTTAATAAGGTCTAACAATTCCAATCAGTATTCCTGGTTTTCAATTTGTATTTAACGTAACAATATTTCCAGTGTGGTGTAATCGAACAGGACCACGTTTGTCATGAATAATCCAGATGTCGTCTGTCGACACGATAAATTTTAGTCTAAAATATATATTCGTGCAATGTTGAGATAATTAATAATTGTCGCTGCTCGCTTGTCATTCATTGTAGCATCGACAACGGCACCGGCATCGCCTTCGGTGTCGCGTATAATTCTGAATATTGACCACCCTTGAGCTGCACCATCGTTGCGAAATTCTCTCGGCCTCACTAATACGATTGATTAGAGTCTTATTCCTTAAATCAACCAGAGCTCGTCTTGGTAATTCAGGGGTTATTCGGTCGAGATCAAATCTGGCTTTAGAGGGTTTAATCGCAGATATAATGATTCAAGCAAAGACTAAATGTAAGAGGCTTATCATTGACTCTTCAGTTCCTTGTAACAGGGCTTGAGTAAATGAATTCTGTGGATATCACATGCAAACTGTTCGTCGAGATAGTCTAGGACTGTGGTGTTGAGGTTGAGGAGAAACGCAGCTGTGCGTGAAATGCGGTGGTAAAAAATACAGAGAGCTGAAACGATATTATGATAATAAAAAAAATAATGCCGGCAACATCGAATATCCTTAAAAAAAAACGCCGAAGAATATCTCGCCAGATTTTCACACCAACAATAAATAACAATTTAGACAAATAATAGTGTTGTATAAAAGGAGCAAGATGAATTTGTAAAGCGTCCCATCATCGAAAATAATGAGGCATCTCTTGAAGGTATCATCAGGAACTGTCGATTAATAAAACCAGTCGGTGTTGTTGATAATGCCGGTTATCTCAGATTTACTTTTGGAAAAGAAAGATATTATCTCATAAATTTATCTACGAGTGTTTTTATGGACTTGTGATCGATCACATCAACGGCAGGAAACTTGACAATTCTTTAATTAATTTACGAGATATTACACAGTCAGAATTGTAAATTTGGTAAAACTGGTAAGCACGATAAACGAGCAAAGGTTGTTAAATCTGTGAACGTGGAAACTGCTGAAGAAATAATATTTCAATCAAAGAATGCAGCTGGAAAATATTTTGATATTGTCACACCTTCAGTACAACGTGTCGCGGATAAAATATACAGATCGGCTTATTCAGAGAAATATAAACAAAAAATAATATTTCAGTATCTTCCGATTGTGTTAGATGCATATATTGACAAACCCGAATTTAGTTTAACTCAATTTTGAATTTTGTTCTAGTTGTATGCAAAAACACTCTGGATGAGGGGAGATAACTCGTCAAGCAAAGCTCTGTCTGGTAGAGTAATTAAGCAGTTGCCCCGCTTGTTGCTGCGTAGTATTATATGACTGCCGTTATTGTTTATTGTTTGTTGCACCGTAACTGTTACATTCAGCATCTTAACTGTCTGTGTAGCAAATTAGCTGTCAGTGGAGCATCGTAATTTGTAACAGTGCAAATTTGTAGAAGGATATTTACACCTTCTGACTTCGTCCCTGAGAATTCAGAAAAACAGTAAGTCACGCCCCGCTTGCGTATGCACAATACAGGTAAGTTATTTTTAGATCTTCCAGGTAAAATAAAATAGCTATAAAGACCTACATGTACTTTAACTCCCGAATGACATCCGACAGAAATGTATGTGCGATTATTAAATGCAGACATTTTATACGTGTGTTTGGAAATTGAAATAAACACACTGCAGTTTACAATAATTGTGATTTATTCAGTATACTGATCGCATGTAGGTTGCCTGTTTATCCAGTGTAGGTAACTTTATAATAATTTCTGAAATATGTATATGTAAGGATGCTCCGTGGTGCACTGCTAACGTGACGGATTTTCATATTCGAGGTCTCGCGTTCCAATCCTGTGACTGACAAATGTCGACGGTGGCGAAAATTTCGCAATTGTTCATTAATAGTGGGGGTTTCAGCCCAAGGGATTTCATGTACACCTCTTCACCACGTCGAACAACGTGGTTAGTGCCGTTTTACACTCTCCCAGGGGTTTGATTTGGGGTGTGTACAAGAAATTGAAAAGCCTAGACAGCCCTCTGAATCTTGGGGGAGGGGGGGTATGTCTATGCACGAATTTGTGGAGCCTTCAAAAATAAACAGTAGTTTGATTGAGCTCTCATCCTCATTGAAAGGTATCCCACACAAGGAAGAATGTCGGCCAGAAAGAAAATTATGAAGGGTGCCCCATACAAGCTATAAGAAAGTCATCAATGAAGGGAAGCTAGGGCAAATACTGACGGGACCCCGTGGAATGGTAACCGCTCATCATTGCTACTGTTTATTTTTTTTTTAATTCTGATTCAGAATTATTTTATATTCTGATTAAGATTCAGATTTATTCTAATTTTATATTTTTATTCTGATTCAGATTTAGATTTATTTTATATTCTGATTCTCAATCTGATTTAGATTCCGATTTATTTATATTTTTGTTGTTTTCAGCGTAATTTTATCACCAAAAAATAATTTCGATGGGGCAATTACCCCATCAAATTACGAAATCTGGAGGATAATCACGATTTTGTGCATCATTTACTCCATCAAAATTAGAAAATCAGTCCAAAAACAACAAAAAATAAAATTTATAATAATATTTGTTATTGTTATTGTTGTTGTCGGTCGTAAAAATATTATAGAGTGGGATTTTATTTTTATCTTTTTATTCAGATTCAGATTCAGAAAATATTTTTATTTTAACCAAATATTTATTATATAATGAATTCCGAAAATATTAATGCAATTATTTCTGAGATTAAAAATTAAATGCTGGGATATAGATTAATCTCATCAATTGGATCTTGAAAAAATCACAAATGATTTTGAAGGGCTACATGAACGGAAATATGATTGGAGATATACACTAACAGCTGAAGACCGATTCATTAAATTACTTCAACAAGCCGCAAACCAATCTCTACTGTATGTCGATGATGATGATATTCGAAAATTTGTTTCACTCGCAAACGCGATTGAGAAAATGAGATCAGAGTTATCACGCGAATACGAAACAAAAATGATTATGAGCTCACGTGTACGACAGCTGAAAAAAAAATTATATAATATTGTAAACGCACTAACGAAGTCACCGACAAGATCACCGACAAGGTCACTGTCGAAAGTCAAGAGGGATTATGAAAGTGAAAGGTGTATTTATTCTGACTCAGATCCAGATTATAATATTTATTTTGATTCAGTTTCTGATTTAAATTATAATATTTATTCTGATAGTAATAATTATGCAGAATCAGATTATAATATTTTTTTATTTCGGAGAGTTTAATGTCGATGACTACAGGATTTCCAAAACTTCATTAATAGTTTTATTTATGTCAGAGAGTTTAATGCCGATATCGTCTGGTGGTATACTCGTACACGATTTATGAGGCGGCGTCATTGATGATGATACAGCGTCGAGTACAGCATTACTTCACGGGGACATATTGGCGGATCAGTTATTGTCTGTGTTGCTAATGTTGAATGTTTTGAAGCGGAGTGTATTGCACTCTGCTGACATATTTTAAAAATTCCTTCGGTGGTGCCAGTCCATACGAATCAAAATAAATAATTCCACGTGGATCAATAGCGTATGCAACCCAGTGAGTACATGGTCCAGAACTTCTATCGAGATTAATGATGCTGGTCTCAACAGGGTTTGGTTGTTTTTGGTAATTGATCACGCATAAAAACACCTCTGAAGCTTTTTTTTATATTTAATCGCTTAGCTGCCTCCAGTAAATCAAAATTGGGCATGGGATGTATCAACGATGTGTCACGGGTAATCTTAGACCTTCCCCCTTTTTTACTTAGGATTTCCATGGCTCGTTGAGCGGCTTGTTGCCTCAACGCTGGTATCATTTGTTTTGTGTGTTGCATGATTGATGGCGTTATTTGTCGCATGACTTCACCGATGTTTCCACCGCGGATTTTACCACGGTAGATTTTACCACTGATGGCTTTGTCGCATGACTTCACCGGTGTTTCCATCGTGGATTTTACCACGGTGGATTTTACCACCGATGGCCTTTTTTGAGCGCCATCCCTGATGCAGTTCCAACTGTTTCCAACGCAGCTGCTTTTGCAACAGCTGGGGCTGCAGCGGCTATCAACGCTGGTAATGCCGTAAATAATGGAAATATGTCACCCGTCTTGACTGCATCTTTAATGTCACCCGCAGAAAGATCAAGTCGTACGCCAGTCTTTGATCGTTTGACGTCATTGAAATGCTTGCGTTGACGTTCAGTCAATGATAGTTTATTTGGACCACCTGAGATCTACTCTGACTTCAATAATATTTTCATTCCCGAAGTCTATTTTGATACTAATTGTAGCTTTTTAATCTGACCAGGAGTCGGACTGACACTAACATGATTATATGACATTATAATATCATGATCGATTTAATTACATATCTTCCACTGGGGCATCAATAACTCTCATTTGTCCACCAACACCTTCAAGCAACATTACTTTATCTGAGAGTAAAACAGCGATTGCTCTGTAATCAGTAATAGCTGCTTCTCTTGCTACACGACCTCAGAAGTATATATCAACTACTGATTGTCTGAACAAATCCAAGTGTTCCAGTGAGAAATAATAGATCAGATACAGTGTTGTAAAATCCCGCTGAGATATCTGAAAAAGCAGTATCAACATTTTGATCACGTCCCATGAATGTCATCAAACGATGATATGCAACATGATTGTTATCAAAATTCAGTAATATATCATCAACTGGTTCTTGATGTCCATTTATTCTCAAAGAAACTTCAGTAACACCAAGTTTGTGAAATATCACTACACTACGTAACTGTGAGTTTACTCGTGCAGCATCTTGGAAAGCAATAAATATGATACACCTTGCTGTGATGCTATCTGCCATGTGAATAAACCATTAATTTCACTTTGAACACTGTCTGTGGTCATCGTCAACCATGATAATGTTGATTTTCCGCTGCTGTCCATAAAAAAGTAACCGTTGTTCTTCGGTTGGTGATGGAGTAATTATTGGCATCCACAAAGAAAGTTTTGTCAGTATTACTTTTCCATGAAGTGCCGCGGTTGCAGCTGCGTCAACTCCTTCAGCGTGTCGTATTGCATCATCGTCGGTAGGTTTTCTCACAAGGACGATTGTATGTTTTGCTCCGAAAATAACCTTTCTCACACCTCTACAAAATCCAAATATATGCGATAGTGGAATTGCACATGAAAATTCTTCATTGTCGTCCAACATTGATCGACGTGCAAAAGATCCCAAATTGAAATTTCATTCATTGATACAACTGTGTCCCCAGCTGCATTTAATGTTACGTTTCTGTTTTCTGGATGATCAGTTGCATACTTTGTAAACATCATTGATGGACCAGCTGATCTCGAGTAATCATCGCTGTATCTTGCCAGGCCAAGTATCGTCGAGGCAACGTCGACATCTTTTTGAATTGATTCAATATTTCTTCCGTCGATCGTGTATGTGGCACTGTCAAACAACGCCATGATGCCATTATTAACAAAACCTACTCGATCACCAATTCCGTATGCTGTATTGTCTAATTTTAAAAAGTCTACATTCTACTTCCCGCCTCAGCGGGAAAGAAATATCTACTTGTATCCTGAACTTGTAATTCGATTCTTCCACGTTCGTTAGGTATACGTGCGTCATTAGCATAATACTTATAATCACGTACCGATTCATCCTTGATAACTGGTGTGTCGATGTCGAATGCGGGATCAGATACACGTTTGAACATTTTATTATATTTGTTATCGTCTAACACGAAGACCACTTCCTGCTATCAGACTAGCAGCTATATTTTTTTCTTTTTATTTTTCTTGGTGCTGGTGTTTGATTTGCAGTTTATTATTTTACTAACATTCTGTGCTGGGTAATTTTACTGACTGAGGTTTTACCGGCTGAGGTTTTCGTCGTATTAATCGTGCAAGTCTGTCTTTGGTCGCTGAGAATGCTTTACCGGCAATGTCACCAACAGCACCAATACCTTTTTCACGTACAACGTCAATAGCTTTCATTCCCAGTTGCTTTGCAATCGATATTGCTTTCGGGGCTATCCTTCTAAATAGACCGTAGAACGCTTTGTATACTGGTAATCGCGAATTTATCACCCTGACCATGATCGGTCCACGTTGAGCATTATGTATGATCATCTTATTTTATTGTCACTGATCTAATTGTATAACCTTAATCAGTGCGGTAATCATCAGCGATTTCATCGATGAGGGATCGATAAATATTAATATCCATGATACCGCCTGTAAATAATCTCTGATAAATAGCAGTTGCTTCATTAATGATTTCTGTGGAATTATTACCAACTCGTTTTCAGCCAATCAGAATTTCTAATCTGTCCACGTCGGCAAGGACGTTATTGGGATGGACATGGAGTAATAAGACCACTTCCCGTTGTACCTGTGGCAACACCACTTCCAGTTGCGCCAGGATGAGGTGATGGTTGTTTTCTTTGTCGAGATCACTGCTTTACTGGCGATATAACTGGCGTTTCAACACTTTTTTCATTTCATAAACCTTTTGAATAAAATCATAATATTTTTTTATATTCGCCACTGATTTGTTTAATATCCTTATATTCACGAAATACCCTAGCGTGTTGTATACGGGTGCCAGCATACAGATGAAGAGCAAACGAGTAATTGCTAATGGCTACAGTATATGTTATACGAGTTACGATCAGAGTTTATTTCTTCAAATAAATATCTGTTATTCCTATCGGGCTAAAAATTTGGAAACGTTATTAGTTTAGTCTATGATTAGGTTTTGCTAGTCAATCCAAGTCGTATTAGTCTTAGAATGGTCTGGAACGTCGACCGACTAAGTCAAAACGAAAGAAAACCTATATATGATGGCCAGATTTTTGATAGTCTAGGGTCGTCAATCGTCTTCGTCCCATGAGCATTCTTTGCACATGTAGCTATCCACAACTGTGTTTAACTGCCCTCTTGCGAAAAAGAACTATTACTGTATGTGTATTCTTTTCTCGATATGCTGACTTTCATGTTGTCCACATACCTTTTTTCAATATGCTGAATTGCATGTTGTCCACATACCATGACTTAAAAGTAAAACGTGTCTGAAGAGTCTCAATTGGTGAAACTTACACGAGCCATTTTTCATCGTCTAACGAGGTTGCTATCGTTATTCCCAACTGTCGTCCGATGATGACCGTTATATATCAAACTTTCGACACCCAGAGAATTTTAAAATTTTACCCAAACTTCAAAACATTATTTATTCATCACTAAATGTTTTAGAAATAGTTTACTTTCCTTTAGTTGTTCTCAGAACTTTGCAAATAATTTTGTTCTCAGTACACTGTCAACACTTAAAGGCGTAAAAACATCTTCTCACGACAACCCAGGTACTAAAACTGCCACCCACCTCCCCACTACAGCGATCGGAAATCTAAGAAGCCGAATTTTTTCTTCTTTTTCAGTATTAATTAAGACCACTCTGCTATTCTTGTATTACGACCAAAGATTCTCGGTTTCCTTATCAATGTGAATATAGATTTTCAAGGCGGAACGCCAATGCGGAAAATCTTTATCCTACCTAACACGTGACATTTATCTTGACAATGGTTGGACAAGGACGAAATGCTTCCTGTTGGTATAGAGCAGTGGTTTATATTTAAGTTTAGAAGTGTTGGTCACCGTGCCTTCCATTACGAAATATTCATGTCAGGGACCGATTTTCACCATGGGATACTTGAGGAGTCGTTTTTCTAAGTTTGAGATGCCTTTTATTGTGTTGTTAAAGCGGAGTGGTGGAAGTGCACATGAAAATTAAGCGTGAAATATGGTCAAAAACTATATTTTGATTAACACGGAAAGGTAACTATGACTCCAATCGATTTTGATGAACATTTATTCCTAATTACGTTGGGCAACAACTAATAAAAATCTTGGTGTGTGTAATGGACTATAATGTTATTTTCACCTCAAGGGATCCTAGTGTGACTAGAATGTTGGTCCGAGTACAGCTTGGAGAAATTCATGTAGGTAATATACAGTAAAATTATTGGTAGTATGACCCCTGGCTCGGGAAATATATTGACCTCGTACTGCGAGCGTTCAAACATAATGTAGTAAATCCTCCCCGATTTACATCATCATTTGTACATGCTTTCTCAATAATCATGATAATGAACATTAACCGCAACACATTTACGTACTACAATGGACAGTGGTTGAAGTGTCCCGCAAATTCAACATTTTACACTGTTCGACCTAAATACATGTACAGCTTCAATCGTCCGATTAGAAGTCGAAACAGTCGCTGCTGTAATTGTTATTTACTTTAGATTCATAATTTTCAAATTTGTTATGTTTGGTAAATCAATTTTAGATCAAAGTTGAATCGAGAAAAACTATATCAATATTTTAGGTCTGCTTGGAATAATCTTATGGATATGAGCGGACTGTATTTTTTTACCCTGTTCATATTTGTATTTCTATCACTAATCGTTGGACATTGAAATGTGTTTAAACATCATTTAAAGTGCAAAAACAGAACTTTTTAGTTATGGTGATGTAAACTTTTAACCTCGAGTGCAAATTTCCCATCATACTTGGACGCATACGAAGGATTTACATATTCCATTCCTACTTGATATGTTCCATTGATACTTCACCTCCTTAATGCAAACGTGACAGACATTATGGGGGTGGGGTGTAGGGAGGGTAGGGGGAGCCTGGGAACGTTGTAATTGCTCCCCAAGACTCAGAAGGCTCTACAAAAGATATTGAAAACAACTGGAATGCAAGTGCTTTTTAATTAGCAATTCATCTTAAATTTGAGTCAAATGTTCACTTTATACGACTTTGTAATGAACATGAGGCTGGAATCACCTTCAACTGAACTACATTAAATAATAGGTTTAATATTCGGACTGTGGGCGTAAGGGGGTGGGGTGGAATCCGTCTCGCAAACGGAAGCAAAAACGGTTGAATAATATTTTATTACAATTTTGTTCATGTTTTTCTTTGTCTCCTTTGAGCGTCATGTGTACAAGATAGGTCACATTCATGATAGATGTCGTTAACTTCTGGAAAATCTACAATGCTATTTACAGTGGAATTACAACTGAAGAGAATGTTAACTTTTTTAGCCTGCGACTGACTCTCTCTCTCTCTCTCTCTCTCTCTCTCTCTCTCTCTCTCTCTCTCTCTCTCTCTCATTTTGAACGACCCAAATGTCTACTTTATATTTCAGAGTTTTATAGAGTTGATCTTTTTCATTCATAGTATTATTATAATGGTAAAACGAAATGATCGCATTGCCCTCGTTGTTGCTGTAAACCAACATTACATTAATATAGGTTGCAACTATATATTAAATATCTATGCGAATATCAGAAAAAGTAGTGCCAGAGGGCGGGGATAAACTATTATATATTTTTCTATTCATACAGGTATAGAACAAAAAAGTTCAAAAGGGCCTGACAAATCAGATTGCTGGAAGCTGTAATGATGAAAGAAAAAAGTAATTATTCGATAATCTACATACCAAATTTGGAAAGGAAATATGCAAAGGTGCAAGGCAGGGGATATCACAATTAACATTGTACACAAATTTAGGCATGAGACATTTAGAGGAAACTGGTGTCGCATAATGCCAAATTGACTAAGAGGGAAGGCTTGCATAAAAGTGAACAATAAAAATTACAAATGCTTTTTTTAATGATTTGGAACTAATTTAAAATATTTCCTAAAATCATTTCTAAGCGGCCATCAAAACAATATTTGGAAAGATATGGTCATAGCCTTGATAAATGTCTGATAACAGCAGAGAGTATTGGGGAAACTGAAAATGAATTTGATGGTATTTCTATAAAAATGTATGAAATACTGGAATTGGGAAACCACAAAGCTGTACCAGAGTAAAACGAGAAATATTTTAATTCTGTGTTAGGAAATATGTAACAGAGAAAGTTGTGTTGCCATGTTAATCATATTTCAATCTCGTAGACCTAATGACTACAAAGGATGGAAAGTACCAATGCTTTATTTTAAAATATTTTCAAAATTGGTACCATAACAGAAAAAGAAAATAATAAAATAGTTTTGTTTGAGCTGCAAAATGTTATCAGAACAAAAACTACTGTTTTAAAATTTAAATATATAATATCTAAAAACGGCCGTCGTAAACTTTTTAAAAGTATCAACACCAAGTGATTTTGACAGTTTCAAAATACCACAGGCAAAAACTTGTAATAAATAATCTGACATACACTGGCCAATCAAAACAGCTAAAATGTCAATCCTTGTTTTGATTGTGCCTCATGTGAATACACAAGCGGTATAAACCAATAACTTCCAAAGGTACAGGTTGGATTCAGGTATTTTACAATATGTTGAATAAGATTGCAAAACCAGAGTCTAGTAAATGGAGTCAAAGAAAGCAAATATGACATTCACATAGGAAGATCACAAATAATATAGCTCAATAAATATATATTCGATCTTTGAGATAAAATAATAATTAAAAATAAAGTTTAAAAACGGTGAAGCGCACGCGCGATCGTAACGAGTTTTGAAATTAGACTTTGAATATTTCCAGACTATTTCAAATATAAATAGTTGTAAAAAAAATATATATACTTTCGGAACACCAGTTTTCTAAGAATGACATATTAATCACATATAACCTATGGCGTATGGAGCCAATGCAAATTAAAAACTTGTATGTACAATATTTGGTTTGTTCTGGTCCCGATGGTAGGATTCGAACCCGAACATGTTCGGTAGAAAGTCCTGCTTGCTAACCACTGAGCCACCGCGGCTCCCTTACGCACAATATATGCATGTTAAAATTTACTTCAATATACAAAGTTCAGACGCCTTGGAAAACCAGTGCCTTTAACAATTAAAATGTGTCTATGAATACAGGTAATTTACAAGAAAGGTGCTTGCAATATATATTAATTAGGGTTGCATCTAGTATATGTATGTAGCGTGTATACAGCTTCTTTAAAGAGCACACTACATACATATTATATCACGCCCTCCAAAATCTGTGCGAACAAATTCCAATCGCTAATCATTATCTGAATACTTTGTATGTTACAGTCGTTGTTCCGGCATTGCATCCTTTATATGTATATCGTGTACAATGTAATGCAGATTGCGTCTATGCCATGTACTGAATTACGTACACTTCAAGGCATAAAGACTTTCTATAAATAAAAACGAAAGTCCATAATCAAATTCAGCAATACGATGGCCTCATTGGCGAATAGGACATTTTGGGATAATAGTGTCGACTCATTATGTGGGACGTGCTGAAGAATATGTCGCACTTATTTGCAATTAGTATGTTCTGTCAGTAGAATGCGACAGATTCGGACTAACTAGAGAATGGTACATACGACGGACTCGTCGGAAAATAGTTCGGACTTATCGGTGAATATGATGGACTCGTCGGAGAATAGCTCGGACTTGTCGGTGAATACGATGGACTCGTCGGAGAATAGCTCGGACTTGTCGGTGAATACGATGGACTCGTCGGAGAATAGCTCGGACTCGTCGGTGCGTATGACCGACTGACTGGAAAACATACTGGACTTGTTGGTAAATATGTTGTGCTAACTTCTCGAGTATATGTCGGACCGACAGGTTCAGATGTGTCTGCTGAAAATGAATAAGTAACATAAATAAGTGTTCACACTAGTTGCAGGATTTTTCAAGGAAATTAAAATTAATGTATATGTATTTTGCAAAAACGTTTTGTAATAAAACTGTTGTTTGGCATTAAAGCCGCTCTTACTTGCGATTTTGAAAACATCATCGGGCAACTTCCACAAATTTTAGGAATGACTAAAGACAACTATGTACTTAGAGTAAAGTCACAAGGGATAAAACAGATTCAGATGCCTACTTTAGCTGCAAATCTGAATTGGTCTTTTCATGATCGGAAAGTGAATATATGAATATAGGGTATGGATCCCAGTGATTTCCAAGTTATGATCTAGGTTATAATTCGCTAAGGATAGAAATGTACACAAAGCCCAACGTCAGTGGCATTTATATTTTTTTTTCTTTGCTCAGTTAGCATATACTGTATACTTCCATGGTATGACGCAGGGATCTCGTCTTAACTCTGTCTGACATATGTTGAAAATGGATTAATGATCACATATATTAGTTTACACATATGTTTGTCTGAAAATGTGCTAGTTATCTAAATTTATGCAAAACCATCCCATCCTCTAGCCCATCTCCATGGATTTTATTAAAATTCTCAAACCGTTGTACACGTCTACATACCACCCCTAATCAGATTCCAAGTTCTGAAGTCTCCATCTTGAACTCCGTAGGAAGCTGTTGCGTGGTATTACAAACTTGCGCACGCACGCATAATCACCAACTTGGATTAATAATGCTCACAGGACATGTTTCCCAGTATATTTCAAAACTACATAATTATTAGTGTATCAAGTCTGATATTCCACTTCATGTACGATGAACGTAAGTGTCTTGCAAAGTAGTTAAATATATTCTTTCTTTTGCTAGGATCCCCCAATCCCTGGCAATTGATGTATTAAGAAACCTTAGGTGTAAGTGGGTCATAAACGTATAAAGAAACCTTAGGTGTAAGTACATCATAAATGTATAAAGAAACCTTAGGTGTAAGTGGGTCATAAACGTATAAAGGAACCTTAGGTCTAAGTGAGTCATAGTCGTATAAAGAAACCTTAGGTCTAAGTGAGTCATAATCGTATAAAGAAACCTTAGGTGTAAGTGGGTCATAAACATATAAAGAAACTTTAGGTGTAAGTAGTACGTCATAACTGTATAAAGAAACCTTAGGTGTAAGTGGGTCATAAACGTATAAGGAAACCTTAGGCGTAAGTAGTACGTCATAAATGTATAAAGAAACCTTAGGTGTAAGTAGGTCATAAACGTATAAAGAAACCTTAGGTGTAAGTGGGCCATAAATGTATAAAAAAAAAACTTTAGGTGTAAGTGGGTCAACAATGTATAAAGAAACCTTGGGTGTAAGTACGTCATACATGTATAAAGAATCCTTAGGTGTAAGTACGTCATAAATGTATAAAGAATCCTTAGGTGTAATTGGGTCATAAACGTATAAAGAAACCATGGGTGAAAGTACGCCATAAATGTATTAAGAAGCCTTAGGTGTAAGTGGGTCATAAACGTATAAAGAAACCTTAGGTGTAAGTACGTCATAAACGTATAAAGAAATCTTAGGTATAAGTAGCACGCCATAAATGTATTAAGAAACCTTAGGTTTAAGTGGGTCATAAACGTATAAAGAAACCTTGGGTGAAAGTACGCCATAAATGTATTAAGAAGCCTTAGGTGTAAGTGGGTCATAAACGTATAAAGAAACCTTAGGTGTAAGTACGTCATAAACGTATAAAGAAATCTTAGGTATAAGTAGCACGCCATAAATGTATTAAGAAACCTTAGGTTTAAGTGGGTCATAAACGTATAAAGAAACCTTGGGTGAAAGTACGCCATAAATGTATTAAGAAGCCTTAGGTGTAAGTGGGTCATAAACGTATAAAGAAACCTTAGATGTAAGTACGTCATAAACGTATAAAGAAATCTTAGGTGTAAGTAGCACGTCATAAATGTATTAAGAAACCTTAGGTTTAAGTGGGTCATAAACGTATAAAGAAACCTTAGATGTAAGTACGTCATAAACGTATAAAGAAATCTTAGGTGTAAGTAGCACGTCATAAATGTATTAAGAAACGTTAGGAGTAAGTGGGTCATAAACGCATTAAGAACTCTTAGTACACCTAAGAGTTCTTAATGCGTTTATGACCCACTTACATAGTAGGTCATAAACGTATAAAGAACCCTTAGGTGTAAGTAGTACGTCATAAACGTATTAAGAAACCTTAGGTGTAAGTACGTCATAAACGTATAAAAAAGAACCTAGGTGTAATTAGGTCATAAACGTATAAAGAAACCTTAGATGTAAGTACGTCATAAACGTATTAGGAAACCTTAGGTGTAAGTGGGTCATACACGTGTAAACAAATCTTAGGTGTAAGTATTAAGAAACCTTAGGAGTAATTACATCATAAACGTATAAAGAAACCTTAGGTGTAATTAGGTCATAAACGTATAAAGAAACCTTAGGTGTAAGTACGTCATAAAGGCATTAAGAACCCTTTGGTGTAAGTGGGTCATAAATGTATTAAGATACCTTAGGTGTACGTGGGTCATAAACGTATAAAGAAACCTTAGGTGTAAGTGGGTCATGAACGTATAAAGAAACCTTAGGTGTAAGTAGTACGACATAATGTATGACGAAGCCTTAGGTGTATAAAGCGCTATTAAAAATAGATGAAAATGGAGGTCATAAATATTTATTTTTTTTTAAATTAAAAAACAATAAAATATTAGGTTATCAAAAGAGGTGTATATTCCATCGCTCCCGTACTTGGTAATTCCAGATGCTTCACATTACATAGCAGCAGCTCTCTAATATGTCGCTGTTGGTTTACATATACCTAAACTAATCAATACGTACAAATCTACATGCACACACTGTACTAAAGATGCTTTATTGTAACTAATTTCTCTATTGACAACATATGCCATTAGGCATCAGTGGCTACTGTACCTGTGTTACAAGGACAAGCTATTGTTGCAGGAAGTGTGTGTGTGGGGGTGGGGGTGGGGGGGTGAAAGTAATGGTACAAATAAATTTAATTGTACATGTTATACATAGATATCACTTGTAGTGACAGTTAAGTGAAACGTGAGAGGAAATTAAAAACGTTGGACATAAAAGTCCAGCATTGGGAAAATGCATATAATTTTGCTTCTCTCTCTCTCTCTCTCTCTCTCTCTCTCTCTCTCTCTCTCTCTCTCTCTTACGACCGTTTGATTAATTATTGGTATGGTACGTATATTGTCCAAAACTAGAGACCTACATACGTTTAATCAAAAAGCATACGAGTAAGGACTTTTAAGAAGGAATGTAATCAAGTCAGTCGTTGAAGTCTATGTGTTATAGTAGAACATGTCAACAGACTTCCTTCTACTGAGGCAAAATCTGAGGAAATAACTGAAGTACTAATAATATACTTATGCAGTAACAGATCAATACTAGATCAATACGGAAGATTAGAAGGTGGGTAATTATTCTGTTAGGCTCATTATGTATATTAAATTCAATGGTGGTATGTTTTCAGAAAATACTTACCCTTTAATGTGATGGGGGATTTCAAACTTGATGAAATTAAAAGTTCTAAATTAAAAGACATGATGAATAAAAAATAGACGCAAAAAGAAACTACTTAAGTGATGATGTTCAACAGTCACCAAACAAACCAAAATAAATTTGAAAACATTGAAACGTCTTCATCGAAAACACATTCATGTGCTAACTTTTTTTTTTTTATGCTGATGGCGAAGTCGTTAATGACTAAACTTTAAAATGTTTTCAATCATTTATTTTGGTAGTATTGAGTTAGACATTGGCTTTTGATTCATCACTACCAAACGTATGTAAAATGATTTCAAATATTAATGAGGATTTATTTAAAAAGAAAATTATAAATATGATTTAAAGAGAAAAGTATAAATATGAAGGTAAATTACGAATATGATTTAAAGAGAAAAGTATAAATGTCTGATTCAGAAGCTAGTGCCTTTGATAGCTTGTATGTGAAGCTCTTTCAAATGTCAACAGACTACACTGTTAAACAATGAATTTCAAATCTATTTTAGCTATAGGCGTACTTTTGTAGACGAGCTGAAGAAAGCGAGAGTTACCTCCCTTGATCAGTCAAGAGACGAAATTATTGGTAGTAAAATTCTAAAAAGATGTGTTTTCAGTTAATTTTATTACATTTTATGCACACAAAATTGCTTGATTACCCTGTGTCAATCAGACTTCCATGCAAATCATTCATGCGAGTCAGCACTCACTGGATTGATTGATCAATTGTTAAAGAATAATGATGACGGCAAAATAACAAGAGGTTTATTCTCAGTCCTACGTACAGCTTTCGATTCGGTTAATTACATAAGTTTGCTAATTAAATTATCGGCAAATAATGCTGCACAACTCTCATTGCGACGGATTTCATAACAGAATAAGTATGTCATGTCCTCTCAACTCTCACAGATGGATACCAATTATGAATTACATTATTTTTTGTAAAATATTTTGGCGCCGGAGTGTCATAGTGTTTTGAAGTTTGTAAGAAAGATTAGCACCAGGAGTACACACGATCGAGTGCTAATAATTGTTTACATATAAAAAAAAGTTCAGACAGAGTGTTTTAGGGACTCCTTTGTTTACGTTCGTACATATGCATACAATAGTTGCAGCGTGATGGAAAACCCACTGACGCTAAAATAAGTCACTGAAAGCCTGGTTTACTAACAAGAAATTGTTTTAAAAAGTTCCTGTAATAACTGAATTTAAACTTCCTTGGACTTGCTTCTTTATAATATAAATATATATTCCTGTTTGTTATTTGAAAATAAAGTGAAAGCTCGGTTCCCCTGATTTAATATTGTACTGTACCAGATTAAGATTTTTATATAACTCACTAATAATTATCCACTGTGAATGATGAAAACTGCGAGGAGAGAAGAACCAGATACACCGTCACAGTGCGTCCGCAGATCAGTGTCTAAACAGCTCGTTCTACCTTTGATCCGAAGCCAACAGCACCAACTCATCAACGCAGATCAGCAGGTGCGGTAGATGGTTGTGCGTGTATACATAAGAGAATATATATATATATATATATAT
>JAECUM010040070.1:0-18067 GCA_016617855.1 Megalonaias nervosa | reverse complement strand
TTGTATTAAGGGAAAGAAATATATAGTGAAAATGTTTCTTTTCATTTATTTGAAATGATATTAAAAAATAAATGATGACAAAGCAAATTTGCTTTCTTCCATATTAAACAATAAGTTAATATTTTACCCTTTGACCTTTGACCTTTATGAACCTCACCTGTTCCATCCCTTTTCAAACTGTAAAATTTATTGTTGACATCACAGGAATAAATATAGCTAGTTTCATGTTCCTGTCTTTCAGCATAACACTGGTTGCTATGTTGACAAAATGCAATACGCATTTTTAAAATCGCTCACTTTTTATCATAAGGTGGGGGTGGTGCTGTACCTGTTTGAGACTCTGACTCTAATAAATGCTGTTCTGAGGGGGGAAATACAGGACAGTTATTCAAAAGGACTGTTTTGATGCTTGCGACTTAAATATTTCAGCCATACAATCAAAATTAAATCATACAATAATAATACCTATATGCTCTTTAAAACAAATATAAAAATTTATGCAATTATTTTTCTTATTTTCATATTATTATGTATGATGTTCTGAATAAAATGGTACATTAACACTGATTGTATTCATGAAGATAAGCTAATTATGCTTATTTTGCTCTAGCTTACATAATTTGCCATGAGGCATGTTTGTGTGAGTCGTGACCTTAATTATGGGGAAATTAGAAGTCTTAGAATATAGGAATAAAGTCAACTTAAATTGAAAACTGTTGCATTAAGTAAAAGAAATATATAGTGAAAATGTTTCTTTTCATTTATTTGCAATGATATTAAAAAATAAATGATGACAAAGCTAATTTGCTTTCTTCCATATTAAACAATAAGTTATTATTTTACCCTTTGACCTTTGACCTTTATGAACCTCACCTGTTCCATCCCTTTTCAAACTGTAAAATTTATTGTTGACATCTCAGGATTAAATATGACTAGTTTCATGTTCCTGTCTTTCATCATAACACTGGTTGCTATGTTGACAAAATGCAATGCGCATTTTTAAAATAGATCACTTTTTATCATAAGGTGGGGGGTGGGGCTGTACCTGTTTGAGACTCTGACTCTAATAAATGCTGTTCTGAGGGGGGAAATACAGGACAGTTATTCAAAAGGACTGTTTTGATGCTTGCGACTTAAATATTTCAGCCATACAATCAAAATTAAATTATACAATAATAATACCTATATGCTCTTTAAGGTGGCGCTCACCAGTTATTATGTACTTTTGAGAGAGTGATGTATGTAAGGTGAAGTTGTTTGCATTTAAAACATGCAGAGTGGTGAGAATGTTGGCATACCTCTATGCTACTTTCATGCAATGTGGCTGACATTTCTTTGGATATTGTACTTTTGGAAATTGTAAATGATCTTAGCACACTGCTAACTAAAATGACTGCTCCTTTGTGCTCCAAAACTCAACCTGAATTTGTCTAAAGTACACTATCCTTGGCAGCTATTAAAATAGGGAAAATGAATTTTGCCAGACTAGACAATACCAGCTTCTGAAAGTGCAATCAATGAATTACCAAATATATAAAATGCAAAAAAAAAGTTATCGACTCTTTTTTTTACAATATACCTCTGAAGTTCGGGAAGTGAAAATGAGCAAGTGGAGCTAGCACTCTTTTGAAAGGTGCACATCTGGAGTAAGGCCGAGCTGTATACTCTATAACCCATATCACTTCCATCAATCATACACCAAAATAAAGGGAATTAAAGGTTCTTTGAACAATACCTAAGATATACAAAGTCTTTTTTAAATAGCCAGTATAACTGGTGAGGAAACCCGGGGAAATTCTTTTTCTTTAAAATTCTAACCCTATGTTAAATAGGAAACTGTAGAGTGCCACCTTAAAACAAATATAAAAATTTATGCAATTCTTTATCTTATTTTCATATTATTATGTATGATGTTCTGAATAAAATGGTACATTAACATTGATTTTATTCATGAAAATAAGCTAATTATGCTTATTTTGCTCTGGCTTACATAATTTGCTATGAGGCATGTTTGTGTGAGTAGTGACCTTAATTATGGGGAAATTACAAGTCTTAGAATATAGGAATAAAGTCAACTTGAATTGAAAACTGTTGCATTAAGTAAAAGAAATATATAGTGAAAATGTTTCTTTTCATTTATTTGCAATGATATTAAAAAATAAAGGATGACAAAGCAAATTTGCTTTCTTCTATATTAAACAATAAGTTAATATTTTACCCTTTGACCTTTGACCTTTATGAACCTCACCTGCTCCATCCCTTTTCAAACTGTAAAATTTATTGTTGACATCTCAGGAATAAATATGGCTAGTTTCATGTTCCTGTCTTTCAGCATAACACTGGTTGTTATGTTGACAAAATGCAATGCACAGTTTTAAAATAGCTCACTTTTTATCATAAGGTGGGGGGGGCTGTACCTGTTTAAGACTCTGACTCTAATAAATGCTGTTCTGAGGGGGGAAATACAGGACAGTTATTCAAAAGGACTGTTTTGATGCTTGCAACTGAAATATTTCAGCCATACAATCAAAATTAAATCATACAATAATAATACCTATATGCTCTTTAAGGTGGCGCTCACCAGTTATTATGTACTTTTGAGAGAGTGATGTATGTAAGGTGAAGTTGTTTGCATTTAAAACATGCAGCGTGGTGAGAATGTTGGCATACCTCTATGCTACTTTCATGTAATGTGGCTGACATTTCTTTGGATATTGTACTTTTGGAAATTGTAAATGATCTTAGCACACTGCTAACTAAAATGACTGCTCCCTTGTGCTCCAAAACTCAACCTGAATTTGTCTAAAGTACACTATCCTTGGCAGCTATTAAAATAGGGAAATGAATTTTGCCAGACTAGACAATACCAGCTTCTGAAAGTGCAGTGAATGAATTACCAAATATATAAAATGCAAAAAAAGTTATCGGCTCTTTTTTTTACAATTTACCTCTGAAGTTCGGGAAGTGAAAATGAGCAAGTGGAGTTAGCACTCTTTTGAAAGGTGCACATCTGGAGTAAGGCCAAGCTGTATACTCTATAACCCATATTACACCCATCAATCATACACCAAAATAAAGGGAATTAAAGGTTCTTTGAACAATACCTAAGATATACAAAGTCTTTTTTAAATGGCCAGTATCACTGGTGAGGATACCAGGGGAAATTCTTTTTCTTTAAATTCTAACCCTATGCTAAATAGGAAACTGTAGAGCGCCACCTTAAAACAAATATAAAAATTTATGCAATTATTTCTCTTATTTTCATATTATTATGTATGATGTTCTGAATAAAATGGTACATTAACATTGATTTTATTCATGAAAATAAGCTAATTATGCTTATTTTGCTCTAGCTTACATAATTTGCCATGAGGCATGTTTGTGTGAGTAGTGACCTTAATTATGGGGAAATTAGAAGTCTTAGAACATAGGAATAAAGTCAACTCAAATTGAAAACTGTTGCATTAAGTAAAAGAAATATATAGTGAAAATGTTTCTTTTCATTTATTTGCAATGATATTAAAAAATAAATGATGACAAAGCAAATTTGCTTTCTTCCATATTAAACAATAAGTTAATATTTTACCTTTTGACCTTTGACCGTTATGAACCTCACCTGTTCCATCCCTTTTCAAACTGTAAAATTTATTGTTGACATCTCAGCAATAAATATGGCTAGTTTCATGTTCCTGTCTTTCATCATAACACTGGTTGCTATGTTGGCAAGATGCAATGCGCATTTTTAAAATAGCTCACTTTTCATCATAAGGTGGGGGGGGTGGCGTACCTTTTTGAGACTCTGACTCTGATAAATGCTGTTCTGAGGGGGGAAACACAGGACAATTCTTCAAAAGGACTGTTTTGATGCTTGCGACTTAAATATTTCAGCCATACAATCAAAATTAAATCATACAATAATAATACCTATATGCTCTTTAAAACAAATATACAAATTTATGCAGTTATTTTTCTTATTTTCATATTATTATGTATGATGTTCTGAATAAAATGGTACATTAACATTGATTGTATTCATGTAGATAAGCTAATTATGCTTATTTTGCTCTAGCTTACATAATTTGCCATGAGGCATGTTTGTGTGAGTAGTGACCTTAATTATGGGGAAATTAGAAGTCTTAGAATATAGGAATAAAGTCAACTTAAATTGAAAACTGTTGCATTAAGTAAAAGAAATGTATAGTGAAAATGTTTCTTTTCATTTATTTGCAATGATATTAAAAAATAAATGATGACAAAGCAAATTTGCTTTCTTCCATATTAAACAATAAGTTATTATTTTACCCTTTGACCTTTGACCTTTATGAACCTCACCTGTTCCATCCCTTTTCAAACTGTAAAATTTATTGTTGACATCTCAGGAATAAATATGGCTAGTTTCATGTTCCTGTCTTTCAGCATAACACTGGTTGCTATGTTGACAAAATGCAATGCGCATTTTTAAAATAGCTCACTTTTTATCATAAGGTTGGGGTGGGGCTGTACCTGTTTGAGACTCTGACTCTAATAAATGCTGTTCTGAGGGGGGAAATACAGGACAGTTATTCAAAAGGACTGTTTTGATGCTTGCGACTTAAATATTTCAGCCATACAATCAAAATTAAATCATACAATAATAACACCTATATGCTCTTTAAGGGGGCGCTCACCAGTTATTATGTACTTTTGAGAGAGTGATGTATGTAAGGTGAAGTTGTTTGCATTTAAAACATGCAGAGTGGTGAGAATGTTGGCATACCTCTATGCTACTTTCATGCAATGTGGCTGACATTTCTTTGGATATTGTACTTTTGGAAATTGGAAATGATCTTAGCACACTGCTAACTAAAATGACTGCTCCCTTGTGCTCCAAAACTCAACCTGAATTTGTCTAAAGTACACTATCCTTGGCAGCTATTAAAATAGGGAAAATGAATTTTGCCAGACTAGACAATACCAGCTTCTGAAAGTGCAATGAATGAATTACCAAATATATAAAATGCCAAAAAAAAAGTTATCGGCTCTTTTTTTTACAATATACCTCTGAAGTTCGGGAAGTGAAAATGAGCAAGTGGAGCTAGCACTCTTTTGAAAGGTGCACATCTGGAGTAAGGCCAAGCTGTATGCTCTATAACCCATATTACACCCATCAATCATACACCAAAATAAAGGGAATTAAAGGTTCTTTGAACAATACCTAAGATATACAAAGTCTTTTTTAAACAGCCAGTATCACTGGTGAGGAAACCCGGGGAAATTCTTTTTCTTTAAAATTCTAACCCTATGCTAAATAGGAAACTGTAGAGCGCCACCTTAAAACAAATATAAAAATTTATGCAATTATTTTTCTTATTTTCATATTATTATGTATGATCTTCTGAATAAAATGGTACATTAACATTGATTCTATTCATCAAGATAAGCTAATTATGCTTATTTTGCTCTAGCTTACATAATTTGCCATGAGGCATGTTTGTGTGAGTAGTGACCTTAATTATGGGGAAATTAGAAGTCTTAGAACATAGGAATAAAGTCAACTTAAATTGAAAACTGTTGCATTAAGTAAAAGAAATATATGGTGAAAATGTTTCTTTTCATTTATTTGCAATGATATTAAAAATAAATGATGACAAAGCAAATTTGCTTTCTTCCATATTAAACAATAAGTTAATATTTTACCCTTTGACCTTTGACCTTTATGAACCTGACCTGTTCCATCCCTTTTCAAACTGTAAAATTTATTGTTGACATCTCAGGAATAAATATGGCTAGTTTCATGTTCCTGTCTTTCAGCATAACACTGGTTGCTATGTTGACAAAATGCAATGCGCATTTTTAAAATAGCTCACTTTTATCATAAGGTGGGGAGGGGGCTTTGCCTGTTTGAGACTCTGAATCTAATAAATGCTGTTCTGAGGGGGGAAATACAGGACAATTTTTCAAAAGGACTGTTTTGATGTTTGTGACTTAAATATTTCAGCCATCCAATCAAAAATAAATCATACAATAATAATACCTATATGCTCTCTAATGTGGCACTCACCAGTTATTATGTATTTTTGAGAGAGCGATGTATGTAAGGTGAAGTTGTTTGGATTTAAAACATGCACAGTGGTAGGAATGTTGGCATACATCTATGCTACTTTCATGTAATGTGGCTGACATTTCTTTGGATATTGTACTTTT
This sequence comes from Megalonaias nervosa, assembly GCA_016617855.1. Classification (NCBI taxonomy): domain Eukaryota; kingdom Metazoa; phylum Mollusca; class Bivalvia; order Unionida; family Unionidae; genus Megalonaias; species Megalonaias nervosa. The sequence continues at coordinate 11,884 of JAECUM010040070.1, read as the reverse complement.
GGAAATTGTAAATGATCTTAGCACACTGCTAACTAAAATGACTGCTCCCTTGGGTTCCAAAACTCAACCTGAATTTCTCTAAAGTACACTATCCTTGGCAGCTATTAAAATAGGGAAAATTAATTTTGCCAGACTAGACAATACCAGCTTCTGAAAGTGCAATGAATGAATTACCAAATATATACAATGTAAAAAAGTTATCAGCTCTTTTGTTTACAATTTACCTCTGAAGTTCGGGAGGTGAAAATGAGCAAGTGGAACTAGCACTTTTTTGAAACATGCACATCTGGAGTAAGGCCAAGCCGTATACTCTATGACCCATATTACACTCATCAATCATACACCAAAATAAAGGGATTTAAAGATTCTTTGAACAATACCTAAGATAGACAAAGTCTTTTTTAAATAGCCAGTATAACTAGAGAGGAAACCAGGGCAAATTCTTATTCTTTAAAATTCTAACCCTATGCTAAATAGGAAACTGTAGAGCGCCACCTGAAAACAAATATAAAAATGTATGCAATTATTTTTCTTATTTTCATATTATTATGTATGATGTTCTGAATAAAATGGTACGTTAACATTGATTTTTTTCATGAAAATAAGCTAATTATGCTTATTTTGCTCTAGCTTACATAATTTGCCATGAGTCATGTTTGTGTGAGTAGTGACTTTAATTATGGAGAAATTAGAAGTCTTAGAATATAGGAATAAAGTCCACTTAAATTGAAAACTGTTGCATTAAGGAAAAGAAATATATAGTGAAAATGTTTCTTTTCATTTATTTGCAATGATATTAAAAAATAAAGGATGACAAAGTAAATTTGCTTTCTTCCATATTAAAAAATAAGTTAATATTTTATCCTTTGACCTCTGACCTTTATGAACCTCACCTGTTCCATCCCTTTTCAAACTGTAAAATTTATTGTTGACATCTCAGGAATAAATATGGCTAGTTTCATGTTCCTGTCTTTCAGCATAACACTGCTTGCTATGTTGACAAAATGCAATGCGCATTTTTAAAATAGCTCACTTTTTATCATAAGGTGGGGGGGGGGCTGTGCCTGTTTGAGACTCTGACTCTAATAAATGCTGTTCTGAGGTGGGAAATACAGGTCAATTATTCAAAAGGACTGTTTTGATGCTTGCGACTTAAATATTTCAGCCATCCAATCAAAATTAAATCATACAATAATAATACCTATATGCTCTTTAACGTGGCGCTCACCAGTTATTATGTATTTTTGAGAGAGTGATGTATGTAAGGTGAAGTTGTTTGCATTTAAAACATGCACACTGGTAAGAATGTTGGCATACCTCTATGCTACTTTCATGTAATGTGGCTGACATTTCTTTGGATATTGTACTTTGGAAATTGTAAATGATCTTAGCACACTGCTAACTAAAATGACTGCTCCCTTGTGCTCCAAAACTCAACCTGAATTTGTCTAAAGTACACTATCCTTGGCAGCTATTAAAATAGGGACAATGAATTTTGCCAGACTAGACAATACCAGCTTCTGAAAGTGCAATGAATGGATTATCAAATATATAAAATGCCAAAAAAGGTATCGGCTCCTGTTTTTACAATTTACCTCTGAAGTTCGGGAAGTGAAAATGAGCAAGTGGAGCTAGCACTCTTTTGAAAGGTGCACATCTGGAGTAAGGCCAAGCTGTATACTCTATAACCCATATTACACCCATCAATCATACACCAAAATAAAGGGAATTAAAGGTTCTTTGAACAATACCTAAGATATACAAAGTCTTTTTTAAATAGCCAGTATAACTGGTGAGGAAACCCGGGGAAATTCTTTTTCTTTAAAATTCTAACCCTATGCTAAATACAAAACTGTAGAGCGCCACCTTAAAACAAATATAAAAATTTATGCAATTATTTTTCTTATTTTCATATTATTATGTATGATGTTCTGAATAAAATGGTACATTAACATTGATTTTATTCATGAAAATAAGCTAATTATGCTTATTTTGCTCTAGCTTACATAATTTGCTATGAGGCATGTTTGTGTGAGTAGTGACCTTAATTATGGGGAAATTAGAAGTCTTAGAATATAGGAATAAAGTCAACTTAAATTGAAAACTGTTGCATTAAGTAAAAGAAATATATGGTGAAAATGTTTCTTTTCATTTATTTGCAATGATATTAAAAAATAAATGATGACAAAGCAAATTTGCTTTCTTCCATATTAAACAATAAGTTAATATTTTACCCTTTGACCTTTGACCTTTATGAACCTCACCTGTTCCATCCCTTTTCAAACTGTAAAATTTATTGTTGACATCTCAGGAATAAATATAGCTAGTTTCATGTTCCTGTCTTTCAGCATAACACTGGTTGCTATGTTGACAAAATGCAATGCGCATTTTTAAAATAGCTCACTTTTTATCATAAGGTGGGGGGGGCTGTACCTGTTTGAGACTCTGACTCTAATAAATGCTGTTCTGAGGGGGGAAATACAGGACAGTTATTCAAAAGGACTGTTTTGATGCTTGCGACTTAAATATTTCAGCCATACAATCAAAATTAAATCATACAATAATAATACCTATATGCTCTTTAAGGTGGCGCTCACCAGTTATTATGTACTTTTGAGAGAGTGATGTATGTAAGGTGAAGTTGTTTGCATTTAAAACATGCAGAGTGGTGAGAATGTTGGCATACCTCTATGCTACTTTCATGTAATGTGGCTGACATTTCTTTGGATATTGTACTTTTGGAAATTGTAAATGATCTTAGCACACTGCTAACTAAAATGACTGCTCCCTTGTGCTCCAAAACTCAACCTGAATTTGTCTAAAGTACACTATCCTTGGCAGCTATTAAAATAGGGAAAATGAATTTTGCCAGACTAGACAATACCAGCTTCTGAAAGTGCAATGAATGAATTACCAAATATATAAAATGCAAAAAAAGTTATCGGCTCTTTTTTTTACAATTTACCTCTGAAGTTCGGGAAGTGAAAATGAGCAAGTGGAGCTAGCACTCTTTTGAAAGGTGCACATCTGGAGTAAGGCCAAGCTGTATACTCTATAACCCATATTACACCCATCAATCATACACCAAAATAAAGGGAATTAAAGGTTCTTTGAACAATACCTAAGATATACAAAGTCTTTTTTAAATAGCCAGTATAACTGGTGAGGAAACCCGGGGAAATTCTTTTTCTTTAAAATTCTAACCCTATGCTAAATAGGAAACTGTAGAGCGCCACCTTAAAACAAATATAAAAATTTATGCAATTATTTTTCTTATTTTCATATTATTATGTATGATGTTCTGAATAAAATGGTACATTAACATTGATTTTATTCATGAAAATAAGCTAATTATGCTTATTTTGCTCTAGCTTACATAATTTGCCATGAGGCATGTTTGTGTGAGTAGTGACCTTAATTATGGGGAAATTAGAAGTCTTAGAATATAGGAATAAAGTCAACTTAAATTGAAAACTGTTGCATTAAGTAAAAGAAATATATGGTGAAAATGTTTCTTTTCATTTATTTGCAATGATATTAAAAAATAAATGATGACAAAGCAAATTTGCTTTCTTCCATATTAAACAATAAGTTAATATTTTACCCTTTGACCTTTGACCTTTATGAACCTCACCTGTTCCATCCCTTTTCAAACTGTAAAATTTATTGTTGACATCTCAGGAATAAATATGGCTAGTTTCATGTTCCTGTCTTTCAGCATAACACTGGTTGCTATGTTGACAAAATGCAATGCGCATTTTTAAAATAGCTCACTTTTTATCATAAGGTGGGGGGGGGCTGTACCTGTTTGAGACTCTGACTCTAATAAATGCTGTTCTGAGGGGGGAAATACAGGACAGTTATTCAAAAGGACTGTTTTGATGCTTGCGACTTAAATATTTCAGCCATACAATCAAAATTAAATCATACAATAATAATACCTATATGCTCTTTAAGGTGGCGCTCACCAGTTATTATGTACTTTTGAGAGAGTGATGTATGTAAGGTGAAGTTGTTTGCATTTAAAACATGCAGAGTGGTGAGAATGTTGGCATACCTCTATGCTACTTTCATGTAATGTGGCTGACATTTCTTTGGATATTGTACTTTTGGAAATTGTAAATGATCTTAGCACACTGCTAACTAAAATGACTGCTCCCTTGTGCTCCAAAACTCAACCTGAATTTGTCTAAAGTGCACTATCCTTGGCAGCTATTAAAATAGGGAAAATGAATTTTGCCAGACTAGACAATACCAGCTTCTGAAAGTGCAATGAATGAATTACCAAATGTATAAAATGCAAAAAAGTTATCGGCTCTTTTTTTTACAATTTACCTCTGAAGTTCGGGAAGTGAAAATGAGCAAGTGGAGCTAGCACTCTTTTGAAAGGTACACATCTGTAGTAAGGCCAAGCTGTATACTCTATAACCCATATTACACCCATCAATCATACACCAAAATAAAGGGAATTAAAGGTTCTTTGAACAATACCTAAGATATACAAAGTCTTTTTTAAATAGCCAGTATAACTAGTGAGGAAACCCGGGGAAATTCTTTTTCTTTAAAATTCTAACCCTATGCTAAATACAAAACTGTAGAGCGCCACCTTAAAACAAATATAAAAATTTATGCAATTATTTTTCTTATTTTCATATTATTATGTATGATGTTCTGAATAAAATGGTACATTAACATTGATTTTATTCATGAAAATAAGCTAATTATGCTTATTTTGCTCTAGCTTACATAATTTGCTATGAGGCATGTTTGTGTGAGTAGTGACCTTAATTATGGGGAAATTAGAAGTCTTAGAATATAGGAATAAAGTCAACTTAAATTGAAAACTGTTGCATTAAGTAAAAGAAATATATGGTGAAAATGTTTCTTTTCATTTATTTGCAATGATATTACAAAATAAATGATGACAAAGCAAATTTGCTTTCTTCCATATTAAACAATAAGTTAATATTTCACCCTTTGACCTTTGACCTTTATGAACCTCACCTGTTTCATCCCTTTTCAAACTGTAAAATTTATTGTTGACATCTCAGGAATAAATATGGCTAGTTTCATGTTCCTGTCTTTCAGCATAACACTGGTTGCTATGTTGACAAAATGCAATGCGAAGTTTTAAAATAGCTCACTTTTTATCATAAGGTGGGGGGGGCTGTACCTGTTTAAGACTCTGACTCTAATAAATGCTGTTCTGAGGGGGGAAATACAGGACAGTTATTCAAAAGGACTGTTTTGATGCTTGCGACTGAAATATTTCAGCCATACAATCAAAATTAAATCATACAATAATAATACCTAGATGCTCTTTAAAACAAATATAAAAATTTATGCAATTATTTTTCTTATTTTCATATTATTATGTATGATGTTCTGAATAAAATGGTACATTAACATTGATTTTATTCATGAAAATAAGCTAATTATGCTTATTTTGCTCTAGCTTTCATAATTTGCCATGAGGCATGTTTGTGTGAGTAGTGACCTTAATTATGGGAAAATTAGAAGTCTTAGAATATAGGAATAAAGTCAACTTAAATTGAAAACTGTTGCATTAAGCAAAAGAAATATATGTTGAAAATGTTTCTTTTCATTTATTTGCAATGATATTAAAAAATAAATGATGACAAAGCAAATTTGCTTTCTTCCATATTAAACAATAAGTTAATATTTCACCCTTTGACCTTTGACCTTTATGAACCTCACCTGTTTCATCCCTTTTCAAACTGTAAAATTTATTGTTGACATCTCAGGAATAAATATGGTTAGTTTCATGTTCCTGTCTTTCAGCATAACACTGGTTGCTATGTTGACAAAATGCAATGCGCAGTTTTAAAATAGCTCACTTTTTATCATAAGGTGGGGGGGGCTGTACCTGTTTAAGACTCTGACTCTAAAAAATGCTGTTCTGAGGGGGGAAATACAGGACAGTTATTCAAAAGGACTGTTTTGATACTTGCGACTGAAATATTTCAGCGATACAATCAAAATTAAATCATACAATAATAATACCTATATGCTCTTTAAGGTGGCGCTCACCAGTTATTATGTACTTTTGAGAGAGTGATGTATGTAAGGTGAGGTTGTTTGCATTTAAAACATGCAGAGTGGTGAGAATGTTGGCATACCTCTATGCTACTTTCATGTAATGTGGCTGACATTTCTTTGGATATTGTACTTTTGGAAATTGTAAATGATCTTAGCACACTGCTAACTAAAATGACTGCTCCCTTGTGCTCCAAAACTCAACCTGAATTTGTCTAAAGTGCACTATCCTTGGCAGCTATTAAAATAGGGAAAATGAATTTTGCCAGACTAGACAATACCAGCTTCTGAAAGTGCAATGAATGAATTACCAAATGTATAAAATGCAAAAAAAGTTATCGGCTCTTTTTTTTACAATTTACCTCTGAAGTTCGGGAAGTGAAAATGAGCAAGTGGAGCTAGCACTCTTTTGAAAGGTACACATCTGTAGTAAGGCCAAGCTGTATACTCTATAACCCATATTACACCCATCAATCATACACCAAAATAAAGGGAATTAAAGGTTCTTTGAACAATACCTAAGATATACAAAGTCCTTTTTAAATAGCCAGTATAACTAGTGAGGAAACCCGGGGAAATTCTTTTTCTTTAAAATTCTAACCCTATGCTAAATAGGAAACTGTAGAGCGCCACCTTAAAACAAATATAAAAATGTATGCAATTATTTTTCTATTTTCATATTATTATGTATGATGTTCTGAATAAAATGGTACATTAGCATTGATTTTATTCATGAAAATAAGCTAATTATGCTTATTTTGCTCTAGCTTACATAATTTGCCATGAGGCATGTTTGTGTGAGTAGTGACCTTAATTATGGGGAAATTAGAAGTCTTAGAATATAGGAATAAAGTCAACTTAAATTGAAAACTGTTGCATTAAGTAAAAGAAATATATAGTGAAAATGTTTCTTTTCATTTATTTGCAATGATATTAAAAAATAAATGATGACAAAGCAAATTTGCTTTCTTCCATATTAAACAATACGTTAATATTTTACCTTTTGACCTTTGACCTTTATGAACCTCACCTGTTCCATCCCTTTTCAAACTGTAAAATTTATTGTTGACATCTCAGGAATAAATATGGCTAGTTTCATGTTCCTGTCTTTCAGCATAACACTGGTTGCTATGTTGACAAAATGCAATGCGCAGTTTTAAAATAGCTCACTTTTTATCATAAGGGGGGGGGCTGTACCTGTTTAAGACTCTGACTCTAATAAATGCTGTTGTGAGGGGGGAAATACAGGACAGTTATTCAAAAGGACTGTTTTGATGCTTGCGACTTAAATATTTCAGCCATACAATCAAAATTAAATCATACAATAATAATACCTATATGCTCTTTAAGGTGGCGCTCACCAGTTATTATGTATTTTTGAGAGAGTGATGTATGTAAGGTGAAGTTGTTTGCATTTAAAACATGCACAGTGGTAAAAATGTTGGCATACTTCTATGCTACTTTCATGTAATGTGGCTGACATTTCTTTGGATATTGTACTTTTGGAAATTGTAAATGATCTTAGCACACTGCTAACTAAAATGACTGCTCCCTTGTGCTCCAAAACTCAACCTGAATTTGTATAAAGTACACTATCCTTGGCAGCTATTAAAATAGGGAAAATGAATTTTGTCAGACTAGACAATACCAGCTTCTAAAAGTGCAATGAATGAATTACCAAATATATGAAATGTAAAAAAAGTTATGGGCTCTTTTGTTTACAATTTACCTCTGAAGTTCGGGAAGTGAAAATGAGCAAGTGGAGCTAGCACTTTTTTGAAACATGCACATCTGGAGTAAGGCCAGGCCGTATACAATATGACCCATATTACACTCATCAATCATACACCAAAATAAAGGGATTTAAAGATTCTTTGAACAATACCTAAGATATACAAAGTCTTTTTTAAATAGCCAGTATAACTAGTGAGGAAATCAGGGGAAATTCTTTTTCTTTAAAATTCTAACCCTATGCTAAATACAAAACTGTAGAGAGCCACCTTAAAACAAATATAAAAATTTATGCAATTATTTTTCTTATTTTCATATTATTATGTATGATGTTCTGAATAAAATGGTACATTAACATTGATTTTATTCATGAAAATAAGCTAATTATGCTTATTTTGCTCTAGCTTTCATAATTTGCCATGAGGCATGTTTGTGTGAGTAGTGACCTTAATTATGGGGAAATTAGCAGTCTTAGAATATAGGAATAAAGTCAACTTAAATTGAAAACTGTTGCATTAAGTAAAAGAAATATATGGTGAAATGTTTCCTTTCATTTATTTCCAATGATATTAAAAAATAAATGATGACAAAGCAAATTTGCTTTCTTCCATATTAAACAATAAGTTAATATTTCACCCTTTGACCTTTGACCTTTATGAACCTCACCTGTTTCATCCCTTTTCAAACTGTAAAATTTATTGTTGACATCTCAGGAATAAATATGGCTAGTTTCATGTTCCTGTCTTTCAGCATAACACTGGTTGCTACGTTGACAAAATGCAATGCGCAGTTTTAAAATAGCTCACTTTTTATCATAAGGTGGGGGGGGCTGTACCTGTTTAAGACGCTGACTCTAATAAATGCTGTTCTGAGGGGGGAAATACAGGACAGTTATTCAAAAGGACTGTTTTGATGCTTGCGACTTAAATATTTCAGCCATACAATCAAAATTAAATCATACAATAATAATACCTATATGCTCTTTAAGGTGGCGCTCACCAGTTATTATGTACTTTTGAGAAAGTGATGTATGTAAGGTGAGGTTGTTTGCATTTAAAACATGCAGAGTGGTGAGAATGTTGGCATACCTCTATGCTACTTTCATGTAATGTGGCTGACATTTCTTTGGATATTGTACTTTTGGAAATTGTAAATGATCTTAGCACACTGCTAACTAAAATGACTGCTCCCTTGTGCTCCAAAACTCAACCTGAATTTCTCTAAAGTGCACTATCCTTGGCAGCTATTAAAATAGGGAAAATGAATTTTGCCAGACTAGACAATACCAGCTTCTGAAAGTGCAATGAATGAATTACCAAATGTATAAAATGCAAAAAAAGTTATCGGCTCTTTTTTTACAATTTACCTCTGAAGTTTGGGAAATGAAAATGAGCAAGTGGAGCTAGCACTCTTTTGAAAGTTACACATCTGTAGTAAGGCCAAGCTGTATACTCTATAACCCATATTACACCCATCAATCATACACCAAAATAAAGGGAATTAAAGGTTCTTTGAACAACACCTAAGATATACAAGGTCTTTTTTAAATAGACAGTATAACTAGTGAGGAAACCCAGAGGAAGTCTTTTTCTTTAAAATTCTAACCCTATGCAAAATACAAAACTGTAGAGCGCCACCTTAAAACAAATATAAAAATGTATGCAATTATTTTTCTTATTTTCATATTATTATGTATGATGTTCTGAATAAAATGGTACATTAACATTGATTTTATTCATGAAAATAAGCTAATTATGCTTATTTTGCTCTAGCTTTCATAATTTGCCATGAGGCATATTTGTGTGAGTAGTGACCTTAATTATGGGGAAATTAGAAGTCTTAGAATATAGGAATACAGTCAACTTAAATTGAAAACTGTTGCATTAAGTAAGAGAAATATATGTTGAAAATGTTTCTTTTCATTTATTTGCAATGATATTAAAAAATAAATGATGACAAAGCAAATTTGCTTTCTTCCATATTAAACAATAAGTTAATATTTCACCTTTGACCTTTGACCTTTATGAACCTCACCTGTTTCATCCCTTTTCAAACTGTAAAATTTATTGTTGACATCTCAGGAATAAATATGGCTAGTTTCATGTTCCTGTCTTTCAGCATAACACTGGTTGCTATGTTGACAAAATGCAATGCGCAGTTTTAAAATAGTTCACTTTTTATCATAAGGGGGGGGGCTGTACCTGTTTAAGACTCTGACTCTAAAAAATGCTGTTCTGAGGGGGGATATACAGGACAGTTATTCAAAAGGACTGTTTTGATGCTTGCGACTGAAATATTTCAGCCATACAATCAAAATTAAATCATACAATAATAATACCTATATGCTCTTTAAAACAAATATAAAAATTTATGCAATTATTTTTCTTATTTTCATATTATTATGTATGATGTTCTGAATAAAATGGTACATTAACACTGATTGTATTCATGAAGATAAGCTAATTATGCTTATTTTGCTCTAGCTTACATAATTTGCCATGAGGCATGTTTGTGTGAGTCGTGACCTTAATTATGGGGAAATTAGAAGTCTTAGAATATAGGAATAAAGTCAACTTAAATTGAAAACTGTTGCATTAAGTAAAAGAAATATATAGTGAAAATGTTTCCTTTCATTTATTTGCAATGATATTAAAAAATAAATGATGACAAAGCAAATTTGCTTTCTTCCATATTAAACAATAAGTTAATATTTCACCCTTTGACCTTTGACCTTTATGAACCTCACCTGTTTCATCCCTTTTCAAACTGTAAAATTTATTGTTGGCATCTCAGGAATAAATATGGCTAGTTCCATGTTCCTGTCTTTCAGCATAACACTGGTTGCTATGTTGACAAAATGCAATGCACAGTTTTAAAATAGCTCACTTTTTATCATAAGGTGGGGGGGGCTGTACCTGTTTAAGACTCTGACTCTAATAAATGCTGTTCCGAGGGGGGAAATACAGGACAGTTATTCAAAAGGACTGTTTTGATGCTTGCGACTGAAATATTTCAGCCATACAATCAAAATTAAATCATACAATAATAATACCTATATGCTCTTTAAGGTGGCGCTCACCAGTTATTATGTAATTTTGAGAGAGTGATGTATGTAAGGTGAAGTTGTTTGCATTTAAAACATGCAGAGTGGTGAGAATGTTGGCATACCTCTATGCTACTTTCATGTAATGTGGCTGACGTTTCTTTGGATATTGTACTTTTGGAAATTGTAAATGATCTTAGCACACTGCTAACTAAAATGACTGCTCCCTTGTGCTCCAAAACTCAACCTGAATTTATCTAAAGTACACTATCCTTGGCAGCTATTAAAATAGAGAAAATGAATTTTGCCAGACTAGACAATACCAGCTTCTGAAAGTGCAATGAATGAATTACCAAATATATAAAATACAAAAAAAGTTATCCGCTCTTTTTTTTACAATTTACCTCTGAAGTTCGGGAAGTGAAAATGAGCAAGTGGAGCTAGCACTCTTTTGAAAGGTGCACATCTGGAGTAAGGCCAAGCTGTATACTCTATAACCCATATTACACCCATCAATCATACACCAAAATAAAGGGAATTAAAAGGTTCTTTGAACAATACCTAAGATATACAAAGTCTTTTTTAAATAGCCAGTATAACTAGTGAGGAAACCCGGGGAAATTCTTTTTCTTTAAAATTCTAACCCTATGCTAAATACAAAACTGTAGAGCACCATCTTAAAACAAATATGAAAATTTATGCAATTATTTTTCTTATTTTCATATTATTATGTATGATGTTCTGAATAAAATGGTACATTAACATTGATTTTATTCATGAAAATAAGCTAATTATGCTTATTTTGCTCTAGCTTACATAATTTGCCATGAGGCATGTTTATGCGAGTAGTGACCTTAATTATGGGGAAATTAGAAGTCTTCGAATATAGGAATAAAGTCAACTTAAATTGAAAACTGTTGAATTAAGTAAAAGAAATATATAGTGAAAATGTTTCTTTTCATTTATTTGCAATGATATTAAAAAATAAATGATGACAAAGCAAATTTGCTTTCTTCCATATTAAACAATAAGTTAATATTTCACCCTTTGACC